>LIAE01007710.1:0-23178 GCA_002287525.1 Diploscapter pachys
TTATCTGATATTTAATTTTTTAAATGAAAACTATAAATAAATTTTTTTAATCAAAAAGTATGAAATGAGAATAAATCGAAAGTTGTGGTTCACTAATAAAGTTGCTTAACACTTTTTAGAGAAGTCAGATCAATTTAATTTTATTTTCGGGACGAGTATCGACAAATGAAGCTGGACTGCATGCTTTGCTTTCTTGAAATTCAAACTGTAGATGAATGACGAACGGGAATCATAGTATTTTGCAAAGAAGGCTACACTTGAAACGCCCTGTTCATGTATGTGTAAGCATTCCTATTATCACTTATTTTGACTCAATAAAATGTGAAATAATAATTTAATTTCAATGAACATGGCACAGACAACTTTCGAAGAAGTTCAAAAGCGATGAGGGATAATTGTAACTGATATAAATATTCCTTTTAATCAGGGTTGTACGAACTAAACCTTAAACTGTTTGGAAGTTCAGTTCAGTTAAAGTTCGGTTGTTTCGGACTTCAGACAGCTCTGATCCTGTCATTTACTCTCCATTGTTTGCGACAATGTCATCACCAGAAAATGAAATTTTTGTTTTAAATGCAGTTGAATAAATTCAAGAAAAACGATAAATAATTGATAGCATATCGAAGATATTCAATCTGAAATGATTTATCCGGAAAGCATGATAATTAGTAGTCATCTTCGAAAAAAAACGAATTGCACCATGAAAATCAACATGAAAAATTATAAGATATGTGAAAATCAGCTAAATCGGAGGACCCCTGCTCCGCACCCTTTTGTTAACACTTTGATTTTTCCTGACATTCACACTTAAGCCTCTCTGATGATCAAACTCGAGTTTTATTTCAACTATATTACAATTTTCGATAAGAATCACGCAAATTGACATTCATTTTTGCACAAGATGTATGTAAATGACTATTAGATATTCCTCTTCTTGATAAGAACAGGGAATCCATTTGAGGGTCTGTTGATGATTTCTGGCAGGGGCAGATTGTCTGTGTATGGGATGTGTGTTGTTACTGTGTATTTACGGAATAGGGTCGCCAAAATTGTTTTTTCTTCCTGAATTGCGAACTTCTGGCCTAAAACATTCAAAATTATAAACATTTTTCTTTTACTAAATTTACCTATGCAATTTCTAGGTCCGGCACTAAATGGAATATAAGAATAGGGGTGCTTCCCCGCTAAATTATCCTCCAAAAATCGATCTGGGTCGTAATTCTCGGGATTCTCGTGGAACTGAAATTCAATTTTAGATAATTTTTTAGATTAAAAATTTCCTATTAAATACCCGCGAATTGAAATGCATAAGCATGGGTGAAATGATGATTGAGCATCCTTTGGGCAGTGTATAGCCATCTGAATTTTCCTTTTCAGAATCATGCATTATTCAAATTTTCGCACTGATTTCAACATCTTTCTCGACTTTCCTTGCAAAGTGCGGAACGGAAGGCCTTAAGCGGAGTGCTTCCTTGATGCACCTCTCGAGGTATTTCAGCTTCTTCAGATCATCCACTGTTATTTCTCGGTCGGAATTTCCTACAACTACTATTTGATCGCTGTCTTTTTCTATCATTTACCGAAGACTTCGTCGAGTTCTTCCTGCAGCTTCCTCTGGCATTTCATGTTGTGAGCGAGGCACCAAGTTGTCCAGCCCATGCCCGCTGCTGTAGTGTCATGGCCTGAAGATATGTATGTTTTACCTGAATACAAAATGAAAAATATCTGGTTTCTTTGAAGTTCATTCAGTTCACCCTATTTAAGCTGAAATGGTATAGACAACTATCTGAATGTATTCCCCAAACTCGTGTGGTGAATTGGACAAACATTCTAATAGACAATAAAAGTCGCTCATCTTCAAACATGAACGTATCAACCTCCTCTCGGATATCTTCGTAAGTCAACCCCTTCTCCTTTCTGATTTCAATCAACATGTCCAGAAATGGTCGCTGCTTGGTGTTGTCTTCAGGCCAGCCTCCCAATTGCTCGAAGTCCCTAATTCGTTCGTTAATCACCTACAATTTCGGTGTTAAATTTAGTGACGCTATAAATTTCTCACTTTTATTGTGAAGTCAGACACTGTCTTTATGCTTGCATCATACTCATAGCCATTTCCTGTTGCGTACCTAGTGATTAACTTTTCCATTTTATTTTCGCAGACAACTAACCAGATAGGTTTGAGCCAAAGCCAGGGTCTTCGCTGATAGTTGAATGCAAGAATATTTAGGCTTTGAACCGCCTGTAAGCAATATTAAACATTATTTTAGAAGTTTCAAGAAACTGGTTATTTTGAAGGGGCCAAATTTTCTTATTGCACGATAAAATAATTATTAAAACACACATCCTACCTGCACATAGGGGTTATTATGATCTGAAATAATGGAATTGTTAAACTATGATTGACCTTCATCGAAATTTAAAATTTTTAAACTGATAAATTCAGATGAGCTAATACGAAAGAATTATTTCGTAGATTTTTCTTTAAATTGAGTTAATTTACCCGTCTGAGCCGAAACCGTGATTCCCATTGCAGTTTCACAGATGATATCCAGTGCACATCTCTTGATATATGGGAAAATATCGAAATGTTCTCGTTTCCCATCATACGTTTCTAACTGCTCCATCATAATCTGAGGCAATTACATATGTGATATTTTCACAAATAATACTAACTCTGGCTTGATGGTCGAAAACTGCCTGAAATCCATTGAGAATGTTGAAATGAAACGTCGGAGTGATCATTTTTCTACGAGAACGCCATTTTTCTCCTGAAATTAACGAAAAATTACTTGAAAATATGTGTTATTGACCTGTAGAGATTAGAAGTCCGGTGCCAAGCCACGGCATGAGAATATCATATTCGGGTCCCTTTGTGATGATGTCGTTGCTCTCTAATATCGCCTGAAGTTGTTTTTCAATTGAACGTTATTCACGTCATTTGTTCGATCTACCCTGGCAATGTCAGGACTTATAACGACGACGGAAGGATGAGGTCCGAGCCAGAGAACGACCAATTCGTATCCCTTGTTCTGGAACTCCACTCCCCATCCTCTCATTTGCAACAGCAGATCTCTCGTTCTCCACTTCATCTGATATGTCGTGCCCAGAAGCGGAATCGCATGTGGACCGGGGATTTTACTCATGTGTTTGAGCAGGTTGCGACGATGCTAAACATGCCTCAGCACATGTGAAAATGATGGATATTGGGATGATCGAATGTTTTTTTGCAAACCAGGTTTATTTAGAAAGCTTAGGCTTTGATGCAGCAAATTATCGGTTAACTCAAATCTGCTATAAATTAGGTAAATATTTTATAAGAATGTACATTCTTCTGTATGATTAGTTTCTTTTTTTAATTTACAAAAGTAGTAAATAATTATTAGAATTATTAGATAAAATATCTTCATTTAACTCACCTTGATGAATGCGATAAGCTGTTTCGAATAAAACAGTACTAATAATATCGTCAATATCAAGATGTAAATTGCGATATGCATTTTGTCTGTAAATCTGAAAATATAGATGTAAACAGTTAGATTGATCGATAAATGTGGCAATGAGTGAAGAGCTCCGAAAGAGAAAAATAATTGGAGCCTCGCTTTTCGATTTGCCGCTCGACTAATTTCTGAACACAGAAGCAGACACATGCAAAATTGCTGTCTTAAAAGGGGTGCTGATAAGAAGAGCAAGAATGAAGAGGAAAAATGTGCAGGTGCATGAATGAAGTGAATCGGGGTAGCCTCTAGCCAACTGCTCATTACTTGGTTACTCTCCTTTCCTCGCTTTCGTAGCGTATTTTGTACAGTTTTCAACATATCTGCTATAATAAAACAAAGGCATTTGCACTTCAGAATCAAAACTCGTGATGAAATTAATCTCCAGCAAGAATCCTCTAACCCATAATTATGCTCTGATTATCAGTAATCTCCTTTCTATATTTGTAATTCTTGATTTTCCAAAGTCATTTCATATCTTTGA
This sequence comes from Diploscapter pachys, assembly GCA_002287525.1. NCBI lineage: Eukaryota > Metazoa > Nematoda > Chromadorea > Rhabditida > Rhabditidae > Diploscapter > Diploscapter pachys. The sequence continues at coordinate 3,979 of LIAE01007710.1, forward strand.
GAGCAGAGTTCGGACACCTTTGCGTGTTTCAGATCGGACAGAAAATGGCTACAAACTGATAAGCAACGAAGAAGTTTCTCAATAATTCAAATGAAGCACGAAAATTGTCGTTATTTCCAGATTTATTTTTATACAATAAATAGTTTTCTAGTGTAGCAGTTTGAGTTTACGATTGATGATACTATTGATAAGTTAAAATTTCATAATGAATATGATGTATCCTCAGAATTTCGTTAATAGGAATTTTTGGCATAAATAAAAAACGCAAATGCTCAAATTTGAAAAATCACTTGCGGCCCCTGGCATAAAGTAAGCATTATCATAATTTAGTTTGCCTTGATTCAAAGCAAAGTTATGTGTTTGCCGATCGTTATTAGTGTACTTTATAATGTTTTAGCAGAACAAGATTGATCTTCATACGTAACAATAGTTTATTAAATTTCTCAATAGTTAATAATGAATAGAATACTTACAACTTTGAGCCTGTCAGTACAGAAATACACGTCGGATTAGGGAAGGGGATGGTGCAGATGAAAATGAACGAACGTAAATTGAATGGATGAAATGATGCAATGAGTGAGGTACGGTATGAGTAGAAATAAGCAGGGCTAATCAGTTATTGAATAAATGATACATCATATCAGAAATTGAAGAGAAAGACTTGGACATTCAATTTGGCTACTAGGTTTTCCATTGGAGAGTTTGAAATTTGACGTAATAGTTGCAAAAATCTTTCACGGTCGTAATTTTGTCATTACGTCAAACGTGGAATATAGTTTCTCGAAATTTTTTAGGAATAGCGCTAACTACTGTTCTAATTGAAAGGTTCAGAAATGCAATAACGAGACACGTAGATTATGGCTAATTGGAGAATAGAGAGTTAGAGTGCATAAGAAATGATACTTAGTCGAATAATTATGCTACAAAAGAGGGATTGCATGACTAGTTGAATTGTACAAATTGGTGGATGCAGAATTACAACTGAATATGCTCAACAAATCACAGAATAATGTCAGAGCTAACTAATATGTTCTTAAAAAATGAAGACTGCTATAGAGTTTTTGAAATTTCAGAATTTTTGGAAGGCTTATCAAGTTCACCGATGACGCATCCGGAGAGTTACCCACTTTTCTTCTTTACCAATACTTTCCATTTCAAAAGTGGATGCACTTTCTAAATGGGTTATCGATGAATTGGATGAGCTTCCCAAGAAACAAAATTTTGCTCTTCATTTTCCAGAATTGTGATAAATGAAAGTTGAGCAATAAGAAGTTGCAGTATTTAGCGAATATAACTAGAAGACACTCTAGTGAAGAAACTAATTAGAAAAGTTCCATTCAGAGTGCAACAACAACAACGAATAACAACAAAGCAGGAACAGCCACCCGTAAGGCAATGATTATGAAAATTATAATGATAAAATGACAAAGAAATGAGGAGCACAGCTAGGGCAATAAATGAGTGGGAGAAAAGGCAAGATGGTTGAGGATTCAGGCAACACCTAGGAAATTAGAAAAAGAAAATAGACAGATAGAAGGGAAGAAAACGCATCATTTATTCCAAGATGTCTATAAAGTTGGGATAAAATGGTGTATTGATAGGATGATAGAGATAGAAGAAAGCAATACATAGAAATAGAGAATAGGGAATAAAATATGACTAGAATTTGTGGGTCCAATGTGCGAATATGTTATGCATAAATGTGGCTATGGAAATCGTTATTTGGATGAATTCAAGTAATCCAAAACCGCCTAAATTGACATTAAATAAATCGCTGAATATTGATCGAATAACTTACCTGGTAGCAGAAGTTGTAATGTTCTATTCGCGTAAATAACTGTGGTCGTTGCATCTGAAATGATAAAATTCGTAGAACAATCCATGAACTGCTGATACTCTAGTTAGTTAGAGTAAAGAAGCGGAGTGTAGTCAAATCAAAAATTCATAAACAGCACTTTGAAAGTGCTAAATGATGATAACAATGGAATACAAGTTACACGTGGTACTCATTTTCAAACAATAATGAATAAATTTCATAATCATTCAACTCCAACCTGCAGTCCTTTGACAGTTTGGAAAACATCGACTCGATTCTCTGCTTTGACTCGTTCTAATAACAGCGATACGCAACAGAATACACCTGTTTCGGTAGATCCATTTCTAAAATGATTTTATTCGGAGACTTTTCAATCTGACAATGAAAATACTTGGTGAACCATAAATATAGCCCCATCTAACTGTCACAAATCTATTAAATTTGCAACAAATAGTCTATGTTTCATGTAATTTTTTAACGAAAAAATGAAAACGACTTCTAAATTTAGAAATGATCATAACATTTTCTAGCAGAAGAAAAACGTACCGACAATGTAGCACAATCGGTCCCGAATCAGGCAGAGAGCTTTGTCGTTCGAGAACTCGACCAATCAGGGAAATGAGTGGCTCTGTCTGAGGAGGCACGACATCTCCAGCGGGCCATGCTGTGAACGCAAATTGCACTACTTCTCCTGATTGATTGCCGTTCTGAAATAAAATGCATATAAATGAGTAAACTATCAGCAATAAAGTGAGTTATTGGGGGAGATCAAACTTTTTCATCACTTAGATTATCGATATTATGCCAAGTTTCATAGTTTTAATTTTCGTATAAAAACAGAATATAATTGAATAATTTCATACCTTCATCTGATAAGCGAGTCTTCTCATTCTGTAAGTGGAATGCCTTTCATCCTCCAGCAATTCGACAACTACTTGGTGATGAGGCCTCTCGAATACTTGAGGCACATGCAGTTGCTCGGGCCAGTACTAAAATGAGAAGGATTTGAAAAGTAAAATAAAATCAAGCAACCTTTTCATTCTGACTCCAGTCTTCTTCATTCGATAACATGACGAGAGTTGTGACTTGCTTGTCAGATATCATACACCAAAAATCATAGACTGTAGCTTCACTGACTGGGTCTTGAGCAAAAATATATGAGTAAAAATAGCCCTAAAATATAAAATGCATTTTTGGGCGGCAAGATAAATTCTAACCTTGATGAAACTGGCATTAATGTAGCTGAGCTCTACATAGCCAATGAGCGGGGAGAGGACGACTCGATTTCTGTCGAAAGGCACTGCAGCTTCGAAACGATTCTTCATCACGTTCTCTTCTTTCAGAGCGAAGGAGGACTTGGGCGGCATTTCCAGAGACTTGTCTAATCGCTGAAATACTCACTTTTGAGAAAGTAAGATGTGTTCTTGAAAAAATTAGCAGATCTTGACAAAATGAATGATTCACTATTCATTTCCATAACTGTTTTTCAGAAATGATCTACTTTTTGGAAAATTCACAATTGGAATTTTACTTCACAGTTTATTTGTGCGAAGATACGCAATTCAAAGTTTCGTTATTTGAATTTTCTGAAGAATAGACGAGCCAAATGTTCGCCTTTAAAAATAACTGATGGAAATGAGTTTGAAAAATAGTTTACCTGAAATTCTTCTTTGAGTCCATTTGTGGGTGACGATTTATCGCTTCGAATGACTCTGGCGAGCCCACTGAAAGAAGAACTCCTGTCACTAAAAACCCGTCATTTTCTCTTTCCCTCCCTTTTCTCGACTCACCGCAGTCCTGCTTCTGTCAGACTCTTGTAGTAATCAGGTAATTGCTCTGCGTCCATATCGGTTATGCCGAACAAGTGCCACTCAGCTAGAGCTTTGTAAATGAATACATATTGCTCCTGAAAATTAAAAAAGATAAGTAAATTATGCAATTTTCGAACTCGGAGGAAAAGTTCACAAATGCAAAAACTATGAATCTAAAAAGTTGAAAGGTCTCACAATTCGAGTTTTATCGAAAACACGTACTTCACGATTTGAAAATTCACTCATATTCCTTTAAAAGTTCCTTGCTAAATAAAAAAACTCTGAAGTTACCTGTGACTGAACCATGAGATTGCGTTGTTTCCTGAGTTTGGCGACATATCCAAAAATATCCGCCTTCTTCTCTGCCATGCACTGATCCAACATAGAATCGATCGCTATGAATGTGCCCGTTCGGCCTACTCCCGCACTTGAAACATAATTCATGAGTCGGGAATAAAAGAAATATATTTCTAACCTGCAATGTATAATCACTGGGTACTCGTTGTATTGAGGTAACTGACGAAGTTTGTGAACGAATCGCAACAACCCTGTCGAACATTCAGGAGCGCGGTAATCATTCCAGTTTTGAAAATGGTATTGGAGGATTGTTCGGGCTGAAATATGAACATTTTCGATGAAATGAAAATTGATCACTTCTAAGAACGCAAATTTTATAGGAAAAATGCTAAGTAAGTTCACTCCCAAAGAAGATAATCGTATTTCAAATGATTTTTTAAAATAATTTTCTTCAGCTACATGAAGAAAAACAAAAAGTTGGAATTCATTATTTCAGAATACTCTTTCACTTTCAAACGGGTATTTTGATTAATGGGAAGAAAACTTTCATACTTAGTATAGGAGAAGTATTAACCCAGCAATCGAAAAATACCTTCCGGCAAGGTTTTTAAATAGGAAAAACGTACATTTTCCACCAAACGAAGTCTCAATAGCCCTGCCATTTCGAGTGGAGGGCACATTCGCATATTCCGAGTCGGGATGAGAATCTATCGACCCGTTGAATTCGCTCCTCGATGGGGAGAATCTCGAGCTGCCAGTGTTTGTGACTTCGAATGTTCGCACTGCATAATCTGCATAGTAGGTCGCTTCAGCTGGAGTCACGAGAATGTCACCGTATCTGGAAATTTGAAAATTTATTCTACCAAAATATTTGCTATATACTTCTTCTACCTAAAGAGAAGTATGTTATTTCAACTGAGATTTGCGGGGTATTCTACTACCACAACGGTGAAAAACGGAGCAATGAAAATGTATCATACTGAAACAATATTTCACTTTTCCGATAGAACTTTGATCTTAGGGGAAATGATTATGCAGCCAAAAATATGTCGGATGTTCCCCTTTAAATAGTAAAAAAATTACCTTTGAGGCATATCATCAGGCCAATATTTCGAGCATTGCACTCGATTTTTCTCCATCAGATTGGCGACCATAATGACCAAATAGGATTCCTGCTCCCATACCATTCGCCAGAAATCCACAATCGTCAAATCGAGAGGAGCCTGCGAGGCAATGAATGTCTTCCTGCCATTCCAACTCTGAAAATAGACCGTTAAATGTGAGAAGATTATTTGAGAACAAAATACCTTGATGAAATTAGCATTGATGTAGTCAGAATGTTCATCCCCGTTGATCTTCTTCAACTTGACTCGACTTTCGTCAAACGCTTTAATGTCGTTATAGCGGTTCTTATTCGTATTTTCCCTCCTTTCACTGGATGTCGATGGCAAAGAATAATGCGGAATTGCCTAAAATAATCGTTTATTTGCTGAATTTTCAGTAATTTATTTGATATTCAAAGGTAAGTGAATAATACCTTATAGATTTGAAAGTCTAACCTCATATTCCTTTGCAAAGAGAAAGTCCGAGTCTCTATGCCGAATTATGTACTCTGAAGGCAGATCGTCGACAGCAATGGGACTGTAGTCGTGCTTGAGAGGGGCTCGATCTGTGACGTCCTTTTCGAGGAGAGAAGCGAAGAAGGGGCAGCCGGACAGGGAGGACAGGTGGCCGGAGCGGTGCAGGAAAACGACTCCGACCAGAGTGGAGGCCAGGCAGAACAGCAGAAAGATGCCGAAGATGATCATTCCCTTCCCAAGGGCAGAGGAATTGTCGTCCACATCCAGGTAGACTGGCTTAAAGTAGCTACTGTAGCCATAGGCTGGACCGCTCAAATGCAGTTGGCGAATACCACGACCTGGCTTTCTTTCGTACCTGAAAAAGTAAGATTTCCTTTTCCTTTCTGAGAGACAATGGGTTTTATAAGAAGTGATTAGTCCATTCTTTTTCTCTAAATAAATCAATGAACATATTTTTTCATAAATCTAGATGTGGATGAAAGGTGAATAAAATAAGAGAGAAGAGTAGCTTTTTCGTAATAATAAAGAAAAACAACTCACACAGCATTGATGACAGTCTGCCTTCCATCGTCATCCTCCTTGTCGACCCTCACAATCAAGAATCCCGTGTACTTCAGTCCAGTCCTCAAAGCAGAATCCTCGGCCTTGTATCTGCTCAAATAGAGCACATTGCAGGGCTCTATTCCCTCCAGCGGACTGCCATCCCCAATGACTGTTCTCTCGGGGAAGTCTCGGTAACTCTCAGCCACGTACGCGAAGTAGCGCTTCTTGTCGAGTGAAGGGTCTTGCAGGTTGTTGTGGAACACCTGCAAAGTTAGATATTTTTGAAGGAATGAAATGAAATAATATTGAAGCTGAGTGATGAATAAAAAGTCAGTTAAACAGAAAAGTATTTGTGAGTAGAAATGGCGCTATACCATCATTATTCATAGCGAAGAAATGGAAAGATTGAAGAAGTTGAATTGAAAGCATCTTTGGTGTCATTTAGTTCTACGTGAAATAGTATGTCAAACACTTTTATATGCAGTGTGCTTCGTATTTTTATTTGAAATAAGACTTGGAATGCATCTCTCTCTGCCCACTTTAGCGTAATTATTCTGTTCAAGGAAGATAAGTAGGAAAGATAAGCCATAGTGAAATTTTCTTTGAAATGTCCTTCTAATAATAATTTAGGGTAACTTTTAAAAGCCTACCTTCGCAGTATTATCCATGATGATGTCATGTGGAGGAGGCAGGGCGTCGATGGAGACATTGGCGTGGAGAGGCACAATGGCAATGTAGTAGCAGCTGATCGGACCGTTTGTGTCGTCTGGAGGGCCCGCGAAATTCAGGTTGAATGTTGTCACGTTCGCTGCTGAAGTTGTCGGCTCTTCTACCTGTAAAATTAATTATATGTTGAACTTTTCGGTCAATTAGAAATTAACCTGTTCCGGTTCAGCATATGGCGTTGTGCAATGCTTGCTGAATATCTTCGGGGAGGATCGACCTGCATTGTTCTCTGCCCAAACGGTCACTGTGTAATTGCGATTTGGCTGAAAGCTTGATAAATTAGAGAAACTCAAAATACCCCTTTTGTGAATGAATCGAAAAGGAATCATTGGCTTTAAGATATCTTTACGCAGTTGAGATTTTGTAAAGACTACCTTGAGTGGTCCATATTTGCAGGAGAGGAATTCGGTCGAAAAATCGACGGGATTGATCCCATCAGTGAGTCTCTCTTCCGAGTCCCAATTTGCACATTTGCCTCCCTGCTCACTGGCAGACGGGTAGTGATCAGCCACAATCTGGCCATCAGGTCGAGGACGACGAATTGAGCCGACAACACGGACCTGCAAAGATAAGATAATAATGATACAGAAAGAATAAAACACTCGAACTCACATAATATTTAGTTATTCTCCCATTTGTAATCGGGGGACTTTTCCATTCGACTTCACAAATCAGCGACGTGCCAGAATTCAGAACTCGAACGCCTTCTTCGTTTGGAGGCAGAGGCTCTGAAAGTTTATTGTGAAAACGAGTAAAATTGTGCAACTTTAACAAATTCATGAAGTGCAGATATTAAATAATGGGAAAATCTTTTTATGACATTTTATTCTATCTTTCAAGATAACATTCTGTATTTTCAAAATACAGTGGATAGGATGTTTGGAATCAAGCATCAGAATCAGACTTGGTTAAGTCTGATTAGTCGAATTATCATGGATCTATGTTATTGAGATTCTGTAGGCATAACAAGAATCAAGCCAGAGAAATTTAAAGTATCAAACAGCATGAGCCATTCATGAAGGTCGGTTTTACATTTTCAACAAAAAAAATCGTGCCTTGTATCAAATTTTGCTTTTCAGTATTATATTTTTCAGATGTTAAATGTTCAAAGTTTCTTACTTGTCTCAAGCGTAGTGAAATGTTCAGTGAGTTCGAAGGGTGTGGCATGTGCATCTGAGCCCTCAGAGCCGCTGACGAAGAGCGTGTAGGGCGTGGCCGGCCGCAGGTTGTCGATCACCACGGGCGACGAGGAATTCGGACGCTCGAACACCGTTTGCCCCTTCGTGTCTGTGCGACGAAGCAATCTGAAATGGGCATGTGAACTATCATTTCTCCTGGTAATGAGTAGAAGGATAGCTGACAGGGCAAATGCCTAAATGAAGAGAATTCGAATGTTTTTCATAGAAAATGCAGAATATTCTCGAATCCACCTCCAAGCTAAAGATAGGAGAAAGTGTGCAGTTTGAAAATGCAAAAATGGATCCCATTCAACGACACGAAGTGCGAAATGCGAAAGAAAATGGAAAACTGGCTGGATTGCAAGTTCAAAATGGAAATGGAAGTGGAAAGCACTGCAGAGCGAGACAAAGGGCACGCCACTCGAAGAGTTTGAAATGCAGAAACTATAAACTCACTCTTTAAAAACTTAAAAGTTATTCTGAAATTTCGCGAAATTTATGTATAAAAGACGATGAAAAAGCTAGGATTTTTAGTTCGCAAAGACATTGTATCCCTTCTCTTACTAACTTGTATTTCTGCAATCCAAACTCATCTCAATTCATCAACACTAGGTTGACTATTCTAATTTTTCTCTTACTCAGTCTCTTCAGGTTGTGTACTATTTCGTCGAAAACGACCAAATCTTGAGCTAAACACTCCATCAAGTGATATGCTAATTATTAGTTGCTGTTGATAGTTTTCTGCTTTCGTTACAACTTCGTGATTTTTCTGCCATGTTTAGATTTGGCGAAGTTATTATCGAGAATGAAATATGAAATGGCAGCTTCATCAGTGTCACTTAGTAATTTATGTTCCAGAAGAGTCCTTTAAACTATTCTACGAAACCGTTGTAATCTTAGTTCCCTTGCAAAGACTCTTCTAGAATAAAATACTTTTCATAAAATAGCTCACTTGACATGAATAGCCATTTCGTTCTGTCCATCCTCCACGTCCCAAGTTACGTTTGCTGACTTCTCATTTGCAGTCACTTTCAGATTCTTTATCATTCGAGGAACTGAAACGAGGAAATTTATTGAATGCCGTCATCAGAAACGACAATATCACAGACTACTGCTATATTTCTACGATCTACTAGTAGTTTTAGCCTCGAATACGCCAGCGGTAATTATTTCTAATGCTAGAAGCTGCTCATGCAATTCAATGTTTCGTTTATAAATGAGTTTCCAATAAAGTTTATACGCTTTGATTTGAACTCTTCAGTCTTTCAATAAAAGTAGATAAAAAAGTAATGAGAAGAGTTCAAATCAGTAAAATGATGCATACAATTTAGAATGGTTTAATCGTTTTCACCTTACAGAATTCTATGCATCACTTTTTCTTTTTTTAGAAAATTTAGCGGTTTTAATCGAGGTTCACAACAAAATCACTTCGAATCGTTTCACCCCACTCGTTTTCCATGCACTATTCGTTCGTCATTCACTCCATTTATGTTCACTCACTTCGCTGCCCCTGTTTCTGTTTATCGTATTTCTCATACGATTTTATCTTTTGAGGCCTTTTAAACCAGTGATGATGGCGTTTCTCGTGTTCTACATTGGATAAATTCATGATAAAAGCGGGAAAATTTATCAGAATCTATTGGTAGAAGAAAATAATTTAAAGAAAAAAAAACGATTTTGAAGTGGCTAACCTTTAACCTCGAAATTGATAGTGTAATTCGCCGAAACGGGGGGTTGTCCGTGATAGGCCAGCGAAGTGACGAGGCAGGTGTATGTGCCGCTGTCCGACAGTTGAGCATTTTTGATTTCCAACTCCCAACAGGCTATTCGGTCGGTTTGCTGCTAAAATTTGATAATTGAAAAAGATTAAAATACCGTCTTCAAAGATTGTGAGTTCATTCGTTGTTTTGCAGAGTAAAACAGCAGGAAATTTATGAAAGAAAATAAAGCTAATGGCGCGAAATTTTCATAATGAGGATAACACATTCTTACCTCTTTGAATGGGTGCTTCGTGGCTTCTCGCATAAATGTCGTGTTTTGTAGGAACATTACCTGAAAATGCATAGCTATCCAAAATTAAATGAACTCTCTCTGCATACCGCAGAAGCGTCGATGAATCCCTGCGGATCGACATTTATGCAGCAGAAGAGAGTTGCGTCGCTGCCTTTGTACACTGATGGCGAGGGATAAACGTGACCAATCACTGCCAATTCTCCTGAAAACAATATTTAGATAAAGAAATATCGAGTCTCGAGTAATTATCAAAGCTCATAACTTGTTGAATCTTCAAGTAAACAATCTACTTCATTGATTATTCTCTCATCTTTAAAAAAGCATCAGCAAGAAAAATATTAACTTTTAAAAATTATACACCCTGTAAGAAACTCGGTCCCAATTTTTCATTTGATCATTTGTGATTGTGTGCTTTGATAGTGATCAACACGTTGCATTTTATGAGGTCATTAACCCTCCATTATCGAATTCACAAAACACTCGTGGGAAGATAAAAGACAAACAGAAAGAAAGAAGAATGGAATGACTTACGTCGATCGCATTTGGAGGGCAGCAGAGTGGCGTTGAGTCGTAAAGGCGGATCGTTGACTCCGACCAGAATCTGATCGAACATTGGTGGGCAGACGCACAGGCCCTGGAATTAGAGGATAAGAAGACGTGCAAATCTGATAAAGTACCTGATAGCAGGACGGATTTGCCAGACTGAATCGAGCCTGATAGGCTGCATCCATCATCAGACATTGCGAGCCGAATTTTCTGTTTCGACATGTCGCAGGCACAACTGAATATTGACTTTTGTTACGTCCGGATCAGGGGTGTGCAACAATCACATTTTTGATTTGTGCTTGCGTTTGCGCTAGTTAATAACGCGTTATCTTTGTACATTCTTGGTCCAAATTGAGCTGACAGAAAGTTAATAATATAATGCTTCAGCACAATCTGAAGAAAAACAAGACAACACGAAGACGAGACATACGAAATAGTATAGGCCTAGAGTCGAGAAAATGTATCTTTTTCGACATTATTTCATTGTCTTGCTATCGTTTCGCTGTCGTATGTTCTTCCAGGATGCCTGTTTCAGCAAAATATTTAGCAGTTAAAAGATCTGCATAACTTTGCCAAAGATGAAGATGACATAACTTCTCAGTAAAAGGATAAATGTTTGACTTACTTGATGGACAACTCTTCGGACACAGGCACCGTCCATAACCATCCGAGTCCTTTATGCAGTATCCGTTGAAGACGCAGTCGTAGTGGGAATCGCACCTGGGAATGCCCAGCTGCTCTGCATCTTTCCGTCCCCCGACCGCAGTCTCATTCGCGTATGTCGATGTGGTCTCCTGCCGCACATCGATTTGCAGCTGAGCCTCGCATCGCAGCAGAAGGACTATTTGCGTCAACCACCAAAGCCAGAATCGAAACTGAAAATAATTGAAAAATTCTCGTGAATGAGATAAATGATCTAAATGGGAAATTTAGATGTACACTATTTTAGCACATACATGTTTGCCATACTTGAAAAATTTTATCCGAGAAATTTGTGTGACTCAATAACGATCAAAAGTGTCTTCATAAGGAAATTATTTTCATACAAATGGCAAATTTTAACTGGTATTGGATTGGATGGTCTAAAAATTCTGATAAACTGCTGATAGTAAATTCTTTTAAATCGTTAATGAATTGTACCTTGAATTTATCCATCGAAATGCCTGAACATTTGGAAGGAATGGGTTGTTTGTCGATGTGAGGGGGACTAATAATTGCCGTATTGTGGGATGTGACCGGTTGCTGCGACGAACGGCCACTGAAACCTCGAAATGAAAATGAAAATGATAACGGAGAAATAGCAATTAATCGAACGATTCAACGATTCAATGGGAGAATGAATCACGAACAATGCAAAGTATTAAAGGGGAGGAGAAGGACATTAATTGGGAAGAAGACAAGAAGAAGAAGGGAGGGATACAAGCTGAAGAGCTGCAAAGAAGAATGAAATTTGGAATGATTTGAACAAAGAGAGAGGGAAGGCAAGCCGCAATTAGCCGGAAAGAGAAGGGATGCACAACTGACCAGCCCAATTGCGTGCAGAATGGCAGAGGGAGGAGAGGGAAGACGAATAGACATCGAGGCATTCCCTTCAAAGGAATTGGAAGAAAGGGAGGAAGGAAGGATACAAAAGAGCAGGAAGGGGGCAATGACATGGCACCAACAGAGCCAGAGCCTAGAGGGCAGGGCAGCAACGAAGAACTGCAACCATCTCGCATTCATTGCTTATTTTATGACTGAATGACTGAAACTGAAATCAATCGGATTCGAGAGCACAATTCGTAAATTGCACAAGTCATTTAGAGAGAGAATGAAGAATGTACAAATCAGATCTGTGAAGAATTGGAGATTTTGGAGTTTGAAAAAAGAAAACGAAGGTGGTCTTCACAAATTTGAAAAGGAAATAAAGGTGAAAAGTAACGCTACAATTTTAGGAAGAAAAAAGCGAACAGAAAAGTGTCAAAATAAACGAAAACTGAATATTCGCAAGTTTTTAATGAATCTCAAAGGAAGAGGAATCATTCAAGCATTTGCTCTCTGACAAATTGATAATTGCCGATTGCAGACTCAGATTCGAAAGTGTCAAAGGTATAATTTGTCAGTAGCAGCACAAGAAAAGCAGAACCAGAGACAGAGATTTGCATTACGCACACAAATACAAATACAAATACAAGTACAAACACAAGCAAGCAGACTTGCAATATGAGTCAGACATTGTTAGCCAGCATAGACAATACCTCATGATAGATTGCTATTATTGCAGTGCTAAATGCAATGATAAATACGAAAAGGGTGTAAATTTTGCTGAACACATTTGCAGTGAAATATGCATGGATGTGTTGGATTGCAGAGGCACAATGTCACTGGGGAATCGAGCTGCAAATGCAGATATTCAGATTTAGCTGGAATTGGGAATGCATTGCACAGAGACGCACTAATAGAGCAATAAGCAGTAGCAGAGTAGCAGACAGAAATCTTGTTTCTTTCACTTTCTCTTCACTTCCCTTTCCCTACTTCTCTATCTGTATCCCGCAAACTTTGCCGCAGGCTGTCAAGTTTGAAATTCAATCTCGAGCTGGCAAAATCTACACTTGAACAGCCGAAATGCTTGCTTATGAACGAGAAACCAAAACTACTGAATGACTGAATGTGAATGAGAATGTGAATGTGAAGTAGTGAGGAGGAAAAGGAAAGCGGGGAGAAAAGAGAAGATGAAAGATGGAATTGCAGAGGTTGCAATGCAATGGAAATTGAGATAAGCAAATAATCAACAGATAATCAGCAGAAGGAGGAGAGTGGAGAGATGCAAAACGGAAACTACCCATGGAAAAGTACGGCAAAATAGGGCACTGAGTGAGAGAAGAGAACGGACGAAACGACGAATGCAGCAGGAGAAGGGAGAAATTAACGGAAAATTGTCCGTCTCTCGTGAAACTGACTGATAAGCAGAAGTGCTGGGAGGGTGGGAGAAATCGCGGGGATCTACCAGAATGATCGGTGTTTCGTCTCGATCGATTCCTACACCATTCGCCCATTCACCAAGCATTCGGCAATCGATCCATTCATATTTCCGCATTCACTGATCAAATATCGGCGGACAAACCCAAACGCGAAAACGATGTGCGAAATTTTACTGCCACGGCAGAGAGAAATAAAATTCGAAGGAACAGAAAAAGCAGGCAAAGGAGAGAAGAAAGGAATGGGATGGAGTGAACACCAAGAGACAGTTGAAACGAGTCAAAAGTGCGAATAAGCGAATGAACGAACGAAGGAATGAAAATCGATAACCGCACAATCAGGGCACAGGGCAGTGAATAGGGGAATGGGGGATAGAGGAGAGGGAAGACTAGAAAACTATGGAACTGACACAGGGTGTTCACTATTCTGCTTATTGAGACTACAAAACTAGACTAGGTAGAAGAAGTTGGTGAATTGAAATCGTGAACGCATTGCAGAGTATATGGTCAAGGCAAATGGATTTACGGGCGCAAGTACCAAACGAATCAATAAGTTGTCTATATGCTAATGTGTGGGGGGCCATGCCCCTTGCAGCCTTGCAGCAATGAATGCACTGACCTCTCTCCCTTCCCTCTGCCCTCCTCCTCTCCCCCTTCCTCTAGGCAGACCCACTCATATTCAGAGAGCTGCCCCTTCTTCATTCGATGCACAAAGATAAAGGGAAGCGGCTGGAGCTAAACAGAGGAAGGAGAGAAACACAAAACTGATTGGAATTGGAAGTGGAAATGCAATAAATTTGTTGTAGATGACAACTCAGAGCCGGGCGCTGCAAGTGAACGGGGAGAGGGGAGTAATTTTAACGAACACATGAAACGAGTGCGAAAAACCGGAGATAGGTTCAAAAGATTTTCGTGATCTTCTAGCAAACATAACAAAATTATAGCGGAATAATGATTTTAGGAAGTGAAGATCAAGCTCTCTCCTACATTCATAGACATGAAATGTGGAGGATTATCTGTGTTTGAACTAAATAATTAAATCGAGCCCAAATAAATCGTTAATTGATGATCTGAAGATGGAATTCGACCATTTTCAATCACTATTTGCAAGAGATCGAAAGGATATCATAAATCGCAGTCGCTGTCAAAATGCGTATTGTTTGCATGAATAACTGCATTCTTCACCGTTTCACTACTCAAATGCACCGCAATGACGTCTGCATTTCTACATTTCTGTATGTCTGTCAAAGTGTTAGTTCAGCTGAGAGACAGGGGCAAATGAATTGTGACAGGCAGAGGCAGAAAAGGGAAGAAGAAAGGGGGTGGGGAACAATGGGGGAAATCAATGATAGCAATCGAGATTGAGAGCGGGAATGACAATGACAGTAAGACGGAATGATATTGATTTGACAATTCGACAATGACAATGACAGATGTGCATTCTAGTTCGAAGAGGTAAAAGAAAAAATCTCTCGAAGAGTGAACGAGTGACGCAACTGCGAATCAGGCAAATGGAATGAAGAATTGGATGGGAGACGGAGGACAACATAATCACTGAATTGCTGAATGTTGAATTGACTGAGTGATTGAATCGATAGTCGATAGACCACAGAAGAAGTGATAGAAGATGAAGACGAAATCAGTCGATGCGGGAAGAAGGAGAGGGAGATTGTGATTGTCGAATAGGGAAGAGAAGGGAAGGACTACGTTTGGAATGGAATGGGAATAGAAGAGAAGAGAGGCATCTCTGCATCTCTCCTCTTCCCTCTCTTCTCTTCATTTTACACACGAAAGCAAGGCACCGGAAGTGAAAATAGAAATGATAGAGAATTTGAAGAGACAAAGTAGAGATTGCAGAAGGAAACAGAAAGAGGCAGAAAGTAGTTGGATAGGCTGCGAGGCAGGCAGTCAGGCAGTGACTGTTTGGTGGTGGTCACAATAATACAGAATGAAGATGAAGATGGAAGAAGGCGGTTAAATCAACACAACCAGAGATGATATGATAATGATTACATAAGCAAGTGCGCGGAAACCGAGAGATAAATAATAAGCGAAGATTCTTAGTAATTCATCAGACCATTCAAGAAATTGCAGCGAAATCATCTAAATCGTCAGCAAGATTTTAGCAATTTAGCAAGAAGTAGTCAAATGTAGGCAAACATATAGTCCATGCACTTTCTACGAAAATTTCAGATAGTCAGTTCCAGGATCAAATTAATTTGCGTAGAATTTTTTACGGACAATCGTCATAATTCGATAACAAATTTAGGTATTTTATTCGAATTTTCGGAAACGAGAATTATCCGAAAAATGATTCTTCAAAATCTGTTCTCGGGCCAGTCGAATTTTAAATGAGAAGAGAAGAAACTTGAGTGATAATTCTGCAAGGCAAAAAAACGCGAAGAAGGAAACTTCAGGCTTGATTCGTCGCTTCATCAAGTGTCATTGTATTCTGAATTGCGAATTGAGAAATCTTGACCGATTATTGACACTTTGCATCGAGTATTGACCATTTTCGAATAACAGAAAGAAGCAGCAAATGTTTGGAAATGATGTCTAGGGAAGAATGGCGCGATCGAAATTGAAAGAAAAATAAATAAAATCAAGATGGAAATTCTGGGCTGAAGGTACTTTATTACCAAGTAGAAATAGTGTAGGATAAGAAGAAAAAGGGGAGAAATAGCGCTTGGAAACAAACTACTCACTCTCGGTGACAAAATGCTTATTATTTCCTTTGTTAACAAAGTACCCTTAGCCAAAACTACTAATCGCGCTGATCATCGCTGATTGATCAACTCAAACAAGCTGCATATATCGTCAATAATGGGATTTTCAACAGAAAAATGCCGACGAGTGAGGAGGGGGATCAATTCAAACGCGCTGCATATTATGGCGAGAACAAGAAGAGCAGTTTCGAGAAACAGCGAATAAATAAAAAAAAAGATACCGAAAACGAATAAAAATAAGCGAAAGGAAAATTGAAAAATGCGAATAAAGACTGGAGGCAAATATTCCTGAAAGACGCAGTAAACGAGGCGCAGTCGATTGAATGCATTCTGCGAAGAACGATCGCCGCTGCCAATTTTCGCGATTTTTAAACATTTTTGTCGATTTTACGAATTTTTATTTCTGCAGGGTTAAAGTTGAACATGGCGGATGACAATTTGCCGAAAGCAGCTGCGGCCGCTAGCGGAGAAGAAGAGGACGCGGACTTCGACGAAGCTCAGGACGACGGCGAGGATTGCGAGGGTGGGAATATTTACTTTACTGGATCTTTATTAATTCGTGAAAATCAAGTTACAGGTAAAATATAGAAGTTTTAGAGACTAGTTGATCCGATTTTCATGTTGAAAGCGAGCGAAAATCATGCAAAATTATTAACCATGCCGTTTTGCGGATTTGATAGAATTCCACTTTAATTTATTCCCTGAAAACGAGTTATTTTGCTCTTCGAAAATTAATAGAAATCTTGTCAAAGTTTTGCGTGATATTTTGCGAGAATAAATGTGGCAAATTCGCAAGTTCAGCTACTATGGACGAGGAAGAAGCTCTCGAGCAGGGCGACTATGCTGACGAATTGAAGGAGCTGGAGGACGACAACGAGTTGTCGATCGAGGAACTCCGCAGGAAGTACGGATATGGAGAGCCGCTTCCTGAGCCCTCTGGAGTAAGCAATTCTAAATTTATGGTCAAACTATTCAAAATTCCAACGCCTCAAGTCGATGGAAGTGACAAATTAAAAATCGGGACTTTTCTTGACTTCACCTGACAAGATTTCTTATAACCATGGCGAAATTTAGAAGTTTTCCTGAAGATAATTATGTGTCGTTTAGGAAAATGCGAGTTCGTCGACTGCGGCAGGAAAGCCCGAAGACTACTTTTCGAATGAGTCGTTTGAGGACGAAGAAGAAGGAGAGGATATCGATTATGCGCCTCCTGATCTGTGGAGAAAGGAGGTACAGATTCATTTATTTTCGGAAAATTGCCATGTTGAAAAAAGCAGCAACGTTTCGCCGGAATTTGACTTTCTTTAGCAAAACTGCTTTTCGGTCACATTGTATGGAATATCTTTTATCCACTTCATTCAGCAGCTTTCAGGTCCGTGTGCATCCGGACGAATATCAGGCAGTGATTCCCGACTTTACTGGAGACACAACGTTCGAATCAGAGTCTGACGATGACCAGTGTAAATTGTGGGGAGCGGCGGCGAGTGATGAGGCAGAGACGCAGACACTCGTCAGAGAATTCATTCGGAAGGTCGTCGACAAGCGCGTCGAGGCAGGGCAACTCAACGACCCGCAGAGGGTCAATTCTGTGAGTTTCATTTAAAAAATATATATATATTTTATTTTTAAACAGTCCTAAGCTGACTTTCAGCCAAAGTGGAAAACTATAGTGGAAGGAATACGCGAATAAAAAATTTGCTATAATAGAAAGTTGATACGCAAGTGGCCAGTAATAAGACTTTAGCCGAACATTTTGACTCAGAGATATTCTATAACGAAGATTTGACTTAGACCCTGCTTAGGTCTGTTTGAAACAACCAGGCAATTTTTACCTTGAACTAAAATAATAACTCGAAGTTATAAGTCTTATCACGATGAATATTCTCTTCAAGCTTCATTATTCCTCAAATTTTACTGAATATTAAATTTATTTCAGGAGTTTGACGACGAAGATGCTCTCTTCGCCCTGTTCAAATGCAAACTCGACGTTGACTTGGCTCTGGTAATATTCCATTTTTTTCTAACGAACTATTTCATTTACATTTTGATAGAACATAAAAATTTATGATAGTGTGACGATTTTTTAACATGTCAGATTTGTGAAAAAAGCCTGTCGAGGATTCCCGCTAAATTATGTTAAAAATCTGCCTACTTCTATTGTGTTGGTCAAACGAAGTGGAAGATCGTATGTTGAAAAATGGGTAAAAAAGCGGGAGGGGCAAGGGAAATTGCGTACCACACTTTTCATTATACCCCTCTCTTTCTCAACGCTCTAGCCTTCCTCTTTGCGCATAGTCGTGACGCGCATTTCTCGCAAGGAAATTTTTAACACGAACTGTCACTTCATCTGACCGGTACAATATTAAAAATCACTCTACACTCAAAGTTTGAGCATTGTCAGTTTCAGGCTCAATTCCCATTCAAGCCAGCAAATGCTCCCTGCATCACAATTCCTCTTGAAGCAAAACGATTCACTCCCGAAGAAATCACTGCATTCGAGATGAGCTACTTGGAGCATGGAAAGAACTTCAGCCTCATCCAGAGGACTATCGTGAGTTTTGCAGGGGAAAAAACTTTTTTATCAAAAATCTCAGCTGCCTCATCGTCGCGTGGGAGAATTGGTCGACTTCTACTACAACTGGAAATTGAAGGGAAAGTGAGTGATTCCTGTAGTTTTAACAGAAACGGTATTAATCCTCATTAGAGCGAGGTGCAACCACAAGAAAATAGTGTGCAAAAACGAGGAGTCTTTGTGGTCGCACCAGTAACGCTCTCGTTCTTGCACTATTTCCTGTGACCGTATCTCTCGCTCTAATGGGGGGACTAATACCATCACAGAAACATGAATAATTATTACGACGACTAAATGCTGACACCGAGTATTGGCCAGTATTGCATTAGTATTTTAAAAATGATTGATTCAGTGGCCGTTACGGAGATATTTATTGTTGATGTGATGATAAAATTCATCCTGTCGCACAAATTTTATGTTTTTGTAAATTTATGC
>LIAE01007716.1:0-11806 GCA_002287525.1 Diploscapter pachys
CGAAAATCGCACTTGTTTCTTACCTTTCGATCCCTGGTAATGATTAAAAATCGTTTAGGCTCCATAGTTCTCGGGCTTATTGCCTGGATCAGCGATATCAGTGAGGGGATACCTTAACAATACCCTGGATCTCAACTTCACCGTGGTAAGTAAATTTTTTTTGAAGAAATTGATTCATTTGTTTACAGCTTCGAGAAGATGAATCGAACATTAAAAATTCTCATATCAGCAGCTTCATCCAGTAGATATTATATTCATTATTCTTTCTGATTTTCTTAGCTGTCTAAAATAAATCCGTTTTTTTAGATACCAAATTTGTTACAGATTGGTGAAAAGTTACAAATGAAAGGTCTATTAAATAAATCTGGGGTGATTTGTATATTTCGTAAGGCAGTAATGCAAGAGTTCGTAATGCAATTTCGTAAAGTTCGGAATGTTATTCAATCAAATGCATCGGAAACGTCAAAATATGGTATCAATCGACTCACTTGGGTCTCCTCTACATCTTGGTACCAAAATATAATCGGAACAACCACCTGCTGTTATGAAAAAGCGATTTTTTTCCGAGAAATGAATTTTGGATGCACGAATTTTTTTATCTTTCTTTAGGTAATTAGTCCACGAGTTTTGAAAGAAGAAAAATATAGCCCAGAACTTTGACTTTCAGAAATAGGATGCCATTTTTCCACATGTAGTACGCAAGGGGAGAAATTATATTTTTCGAAGAGTGATCATGTCTAATTTTTGTTAGAATTTGAATTATAAATTACAAAAAATTCATACCTTCCTATTTTTAAACCAAGTTCGATGATTTTTTCAATGCCATGTAAGATCTAATTGCATCACCATCGATCTGATGAGCTACTGTGTCTTGTACTCTCTCTATCTCTAGCCCTATCGACTGAAGTCACTGCCTACCTCTAGAAGAATTTCCTTTTGAGCCGAGGGGAGAATTACTTGCGTTGAAGTTGAAAAATTATGAATCAGCATTCCAATTGCATGGTTTATCAGACTTGCTCATTTCCATTCACGTGAATCATGAAAACTTAATTGCCTTCGCAGTATTTGTGTTCACCTTTTTTAATCTTTTTCCCAATTTACACACAATCTCAGCACTTCGTGTGATAATCATCTTTGAATATTAAAATTCAAGTCAGCACAAAATCATGAGCTCCAAGCTTCAAAGAAATAAAACAGTTGATGAAATGAAGTTGAGCCGGGAATTTTATCTTTGCAAACTGCACTTTTGTGAAAGCATCTCTCTTTGTCAAATTAACCTATTCGATCATGAGCATTCCTTGTTTCATTATTCTGCATAAATCCCCTTACTCTTCACCACTAATTGATTTATTCAAAGTTATTTTAAAATAATAAGATTTTTGAACTCGAAATAATTTATTTTCTTTGTTCGAATAAATGCTATTGAATGACCCGACCAGATGTCTGATAATTTATGTTGTATTTGTTCTGCTAGATGATTTTTTCCTTAAAAACTATTTTCCCACGCACGTGAAGACTTCGAGATCTGCTGGACTGGTAGCTCGCGCTGCATGATGACCATTCAGTTCACATTGAGTACACACATGTATTCGTGTTCGTCTCATCCTATGACAAGCAAGTAGTTTGCCCTTTTGGTTACTCGAAGTGGAATTTATCCGAATACAGTTTCTTGATTTTATTAGCCTTGATTGAATCACAACAGAAAATTACGAATATGAAAATGACTGATGATTGTTGGTTGAAGTTTGAATGATTTCGAAAATGGAGTGTTAGAATTGAGTCCCCCCATTCCTGACTCCTCTCTCCTTATATACCCGATTTTAGGTGGGCGGTTGATGGGGAGAGGAACCAGTAGGAGATGAGGTCAGAGCCCTACCAAAGGTTGGCAGACCGTATAACAAGTGGAATCCATAGGATCGAATAACATAAAAATAAGATATTACAAATAAATACAATTAGTGCGTCGCTCACATCCCCTCCGTCCTCACTTCCTGATCCCGAACCAGAGTTGAAACTGCTCGAACTGCCAGTTTGACCGCCTTCGATTTGAGTCACATCGGAATACTGCGCGTCTGATTCGCCTTCTGAAAATTAGTCATTATGATTTTTAATATTTTATAGGTTTCTTGCAACTTCATGATGATAAAATTCCGCTACAAATTTAAGAAAGGCAAGACTATTAGTACACTTTTCAATAGTAACTTTACGGTAGAAACGAAATTTTTACAATGTTAGTTATAAAAAAATCAAGTTCTCGAAATGACTTTAAGGAAAACACCTTTTTTGCAAATGTTTATCTCAATTCCAACTTCAACCTGCTTCATTACTCGTGATCAAAAATTTTCCGTTCAAATTCTCACCGCAATCTGCAGCATTTTCTTCGACCTGGATGACAGCCCCGACACTCGTCCATCTATTGCAGGCTGCCTCGGAGACCGACAGCTTTTTGTTGTTTAGCACGAGAAAACTCACATTGTCGATGTACGTGTCGTATATCACCTGTATGCATAAATACAAAACTCTAATAGACATTCGAGCTGGTAGTTCGAAAAAAAATTGATTGAAAATTATGCATCTTTCAAAATCGAGACAATATGTAAACGTAGTTGCATCACTACAATGGTACATACAAAATAGCATAGAGATGGTAGGGCAAATATGCTTTTTCAGTGCTATTTCGTATGTAATGAATGCAACTGCTTTATCAGTTTGTCCATAATTGGTGATGTTTTGAAAAAAAATAAATAAAATCTCTAGCAAATAAAGAAGCTAGTTTGTGTTAATTAATCAAAGATTATGCACGATCCAGGATCAATGTTATCTTCTAGGAAGAGAAGTTAATTCAAGCATTTTTGAACAGTTCGACATGGTTTTGAATAACCAGTAAAACTCACCGATATTTTTGGAAATGAAATCTTCGACAAATTAGGACATTCGATGATGGCAAAGCCTAGTTGGAAGACTGAAATTTTCATTTCAAATCAAAAGAAGAATTTGAGATAAACAAATATAATGATCAGAAAATTTAGAACGAATCTACAGACTAACATGCAAATCCGATGAAGACTTCGAGATTCGGAAAGACGAGCTCTTCGATTCCCGCTCCCTGTACGTATAGCACGCCGTAGAGGAGTCTGATAGTCTCCAGTTTGGCTTTGAATTCATCGCCAATGTTCTCCGACGTTTCGTCCAGCATTATTCCACCTGCGACTACCTTAAAATTGGGTCGCCATTATCCAATTTGTATGAAATATGGATAGAATGAAATAGTTTGTATATTTTTCGAAACGTTATGATACTGTATTATTTGATCCTTAATCTGGGAGGTACAAAGTGATGCACGATTATTTTTATGGCTAGAAAATTTGAAGATATAACACGCGAAACAGTAAAACTGACTTGAATCCGTTCTTTTTCTTCCCATTTTCAACCTACCAGATTTCGAACTCTTCAATAAATGAAACGTTTTCGATTATCTATGCTCTTTTAGAGTTTTATAAATACCACTATTTA
Organism: Diploscapter pachys; assembly: GCA_002287525.1. Taxonomy (NCBI): domain Eukaryota; kingdom Metazoa; phylum Nematoda; class Chromadorea; order Rhabditida; family Rhabditidae; genus Diploscapter; species Diploscapter pachys. Next base: position 3,514 of record LIAE01007716.1, read on the forward strand.
GAGATATTTTCGACTTACCTCACAATTATCTGGCAAATCTTTATCTGTCCAAACACCTGTTTCGTCATTATAGCAGGCGTCTCCTAAAATTTATGAATTTGACGAATAAATTCCTTCTTCAATAGATATTTTATTATGAATACTTCGAAAGGCAATAATATTCTAAACAATAGTGGTTCGAATTTAATTCGGCAACAGCTATATGGTGAAAGACGGAGGGCTTAGCTAGGGGACACTCCATCAGTTTTTGAAATTCCCTCCGTCATATAGTAACTGTCATTTAGTCCTCATAGAATTGCTAAGATACTAATGAGAATTGGAACCTAACAGCCTTTTGTGATAAGTAAGTAATTTACCTTTTTGATCGCAAAGTCGGAGCCCCGTCGAGGCATACCACCTAAAATCATCATCATTTTACTGAGTTCCCAAAATTATTTAATTTTTGAATTTAAACATCGACCATTCCTTTATTCACGAAATATGACTTTTCAGGAGTAAAAAGAAGCTTACTCACCAACGTGTTTTCGAGAGATAGATGATTTCGCTCATATCATAGCAGAGCTTCGGGTTAAACGCTTCAAATATGCCATCTGTAACACCTTCTTTTTCATTGAATACAATCTGAAGAATATTCAAAATTATCTACATCTACACAGGTATTATTTAGTGCAGGAAAATTAAAAATTTTTGTCTTGAAAAATGATCTACAGAACTTATAAATATAACTTGAGCATAAAAACGAAACTGAAATTCAAAAGTTCTATATATTATTTTCAGAGGATCAAAATCTTAAAATTAGTAAATTAAAAATGAAAGAATATTTTATGCTAAACTTTTTCAAGCACGTTAATTTTCGTAAAATATACTCAACACTTGATCTATAACGCTTTAGAAACACATCAAGACTGCTATCTTTGTAAATGACGGCAGTACGGAATACAAAATGGCAAAATGTCGCGTTTAAGGAACGAGAGGTGAGGGAAATAGCGTAGAAAAACATCATTCCGTCATTACGTCAAATACAGTAATACGTTTCATTATTTCGCCATTCTGTATTCCGTTATTCCGTCATTTACAACTGCCAGCTCAACAATAATTACCTCTTTGATGTTGGACATTCCAATTCGTTCCAGGTTTTCGTTTTGAATGACGATCCCAGCAACGCCCATATCGAAGTAGTCTTTCTCGCAGTTGATCTTTGTCACTTTAGATAGAAATGCTAAGTCCTTGTAGTTCGTAGCGACTATCACTAAACAGGGAATTTCCTCCACATTGCCTAACATTTTGGTTATTTCCTAAAAGCATTTTAGGTTAACTAATTTTGAACTGCTGATACAAGAATATAATAAACTTATACACCATCTTTTAAGAAATAAGTTCAGAAAATGGCAAGAAAATTGAAAAGAGAAGAAGGGTTTTAAAAAAATAAATTTCAGATTATTCAGTTTGCATCTCTCAAGATTAATCTAGAAATTTTTCTGGAATTCGAGTGATTTGAAAAAAAAAACTTTTTAACAGCAGCGCCCATCCTTATAATTGTTTTAACGGAAGCCTTAAAAATGATTCCCACCTCATAAGTAGGCGTTGTGTCACTTGTGTTCTTAATGACTATGACTCCAGTGATCACCGTGCAGTCCTCTGTCACTTCACTAAAGTCACCCCTCGAGTTGTCGCATGCTAAATTAAACCGAGTTTTCTTACTGTAAGAATTTTTTGAGGTTGATAAGTTGATGAATAATATTAAACGTATCAAGAAGAATTGTCGAAATCTAACAGTATGTTTTATTTTTTCTTTAGCTTAACTTCCCACTATCTCAAATTATGGGATAAAGGCTTGTAAATAGGGTTTTTCATTCATTTTCAGAAATAGGAATGAGACATGATTTATAATTTATCATAAAGCAGAAACAATATTTATTATTATTATTTGTATAAAATTCATCAAAACGTCATTCATAAATAGCTAAAATCAACTTACTCCTTGCATCGGATCTTCCACAAATTTGTAAAATGACAATAAAAATCAATAAAACTCTGCCAGATAACATTTAGCGAATTTTAGATATCTTTCTTCCGAATATTGCTTTCAAGTTGGAGAATTTCAGATTTACAGACGTTTTCGCTACTTTTAATTCGATATTTTCACCTGTTTGCTCATTAATTTTTATCGAACTCTACTGTTGCTATTGATACATCGACATAAACACTCCATCTATATTTTATAAAATAACATTCTTATTAGAGGAAAAAAAACATTTATTTGAAAAAATCCACAAAAACTATAGGAAATAATAAAAATGGCTGAAGTATAAATTACTTGGTGAAAAAATAGATCAGTTTTAAATTACGAGTAAATATTAGAAGCAGTTTGATGATTCAATAATTTGAATAATGTCGCAATCGTAAACAAACTTATACCGACCAAGAAAAGGAAGTGTGCTTGACCTCGAGAACTTGCTGTTGCCATTAGAAGCAACGACAGAAGAAGTGAAGCGATGACACTGCATTCTTCTTTCCTATTCCATTTCAAATTACATTAACCTCATTTTTCATTTTTTCCAGGAAAGTTTATAACTTCTTCCTGAAATTGTGAATTCGGAATGTATATTTTAGGAAATTTCAAATTAACACCCATTGAAATTTAGGACAACTTTAGAAACTTGACATGATTCCTGAACTGAGTTCGCCCTATAAAAGCCCTGTCATTGGCCAGTCAAACCAAGCAACTCTTCGAGTTCCAACCGTTCTCTTCTCGTCCTTCCGGTCCTTCCTCCAAACCTCCAATAATGGCCAAAATATTCAACTCGATCATTCTCATCGCCTGTCTCGTGGCTATGCTCGCTCTCTGCGTCGAAGCTGGAGGATACTACTACGTGAGTTTTGATTAGGATTTTTAACAATAAAATAATCATTTAATTGCAGAAGGACTATTATCACAAGAAATATTACTATAAGGTGAGTGGTAGTGCATTTAGAAAGAAAATCCATCCTTTAACTATGAAGTTGTTTTGTTGCAGAAGTACTACAAGAGCTATGGCAAGAAATACTACTACAAGTCGTATGGCAAGGACTATTACAGGTACGTATCGGGCAATTTATCAATTTTACACCAAAATAAGCATCAAAGACTTTCGAAATTTGATCTAAAAGTAGCAGTTTTCAAATTTCAATATTGAACAAATTTACTTTCAGCAAGCCCTATTACGGTTATGACTCGTACGGGCACGGGCACGGTCATGGACACAAGAAATACGACGATTATTACGGGTACTATTGATTTTCTGCATCGATCGGGTCGAGTCAGTGACAAGCCATCATCCTCTAATCTAGTCTAGTCTTTCTCGTTGTTAGATTTGAACGAAATAAACAGTTCATTTGTTAAAAACTGTTCAATATTTTATATTTCTTGTAACGAATATTGTGAACCATGAAAGAAAATCAGTTCTTATGTAATTATGAGAAGTCAGGGCCCATACTAAACTCCCCTCTCAGTTCAACTCAACCTCGCGACGAATGAATTCCTTTTCAAAGAGTCGAAGAATGAGATGGAGTGAACTCTTCCCTTTCGCCTATTTTGATAACTATCGAGTTGCCACGAGCTTGCAGAGAATTGGCGAGAAACAGCTCTCGACAAGTTCGCTCCTTCTTTCGACAAAGTTAACGACAACTCAATTAACTCTTTAATTAGGCAATTAACCTAGCAATACTTTACATCAAACTAGCCGATATCCCTGGCTACAAGCTCCATATCAATTACTTTTTTCCACTTTCTCGATTACCTTGAGTTGGCCACCTTCTACGATCAACAATTTCCCGCCAAAATTAATTTCTAAAACTTTTCTTTATATTTTTAGATTATTCTCCTACCCAAAATCTACAAAATAAAAAAGAATCATTCAATTTGGTCCACAAATAAGAAAGTTATGATTTTTTTCCGAGGTTGGGTTTGTCAAAACCTTAAGCTATTGTAATCCTCCATACGACAATTTTATGAAAAACAAATCACACCATGATAATCAGCATGAAAAACTGTTAGATATGTGAAAATCAACCAAATCTGAGGACCCTTGGTCCGCATCACTTCGAATAATACTGATATTCACTCTTAAGTAGCCCATATAATTGCCCATCTTTTAATATATAGATTTTGGGAGTATCAGAATGACTTTTGAATTTTGACCCCCGGACCCGGTACCCGAACCTGGACTTGAAAACTTCGGGAAAAAGCCCCAAAATCGTGTTCTCCAGGTCGAATATAGGTAGAAAACACTTAGAAACCCCTTCAAAACGAATTTTAAGCCTCTGGTCCGACCTCTTCCTTGGGATCGTCGAATATTACGGAGAATCTGTTTTAAATATTTATTCACAATAATTCTTACCAGTTGACAATATTCCTCTTAATAAATATAATAAAATTGACAGATAATTGAGATGCAGTAATCTAAGCTATAGCAGAATGAGTTCTTAACAATTATATTTCGTTATTTCTATAGAAAAATTATGGAATACTATTCGTTGATAAAATACCGAAATAATCAATAATTTACAAGTTAAATAAATAATAAATTACTTAATTCCTCTTATTATTTTAGCCAGCAGCCGGATCAAAATAGCAAAGAAAAGCTCTAACTGGATTAAAAACTGTAGGACTACGGAAAAAGCCACTCGGTCTGCATGTAAAAGGACCTACGCTATTGAGAATGGTTATAGCACTTGAATAACAAAGAAATCCCATTGGAGGACGAGAGATTTCTAGAACTTTATTATAACAAGCTGGGTCGCAAGTTACAGTTTCGCTGCATGAAGCACCGCCTGGTATGGGAGTTATGGTTGGAGGCCCGTGAATGCCCGCCAAAATGGTGGCCATGATAATTCCTAGTCTTTGCAAGCACAGGTTGGTCGGTTGAGCACTACTCCAGTAGGTATCGTCCGTGAGGATTTGCGTACACCTAGGGCAGGCGGCTAAAATTTTCGAATTTTCCATAAAATACAAATGATAAATGACAAAGAAGTATTTTATTGCTAGAATCTTTCGCTCCCTATTTTCAGCCTCCCGAATTTCGGACCCGATAAATCAATTATTTGCATTTCTGACATCATAGCCTTAAGGCAAATTTCTACACAGTTGAACAAAATCAAACATAAGTTTTAAGGTAAAGTGAGGCATAAGATAATAAGAAAAAAGACGCAGAATGCATGTCAGATATAGCCTAATTATTAGGAGACTGGAATTTTACATGGCTCTCCTCCGGGGACGGTTCGAACACAGGGCGATACTGTTTGTCATTGAAGGTATCAGGATTTGAGCGGCAAGCAAGATTTTCATGATATGACGTGATGAAGTTGTTGAAAAAAGAAAATTCCCTCGGAGATGGCCTAAGGCTTTTCTCCTCGGTGATTAAATAGTCATGAAACATTCTCAAGAACGGTATCAGCCGGAAAGATAAACCCCTATCTCATCTTTCCGGACATTATTGCGTGTTATTATGAAATGGAGCCCTCCTTCTCCCTCCTTAGATACTGCCTATTTGACGTTATGAGATTTGGAAGACTGATTCAAGAAGAATTTGATCTAGGTACAACGATAATATCTATGTGAGGGAATCGGCAAAAAATCAGTTAAATCATTATTGGGCATGGTTTAGAAAGACGAAAATAAATGTTGACTTACATGGAGGAGGCGTAGCAGTCGAGATTGAGCATGTCGATGTGGTCGTACTTGTAGATGTCGATGTGGTCGTACTTGTGGACGTTGATGTGGTCGTTGATGTGGTCGTGCTTGTGGGTGTTGATGTGGTCGTACTTGTGGACGTTGATGTGGTCGTGCTTGTAGATGTCGATGGACTGGATGTAGTCGTTGTGATTGTCGTATCTATATCTATTATTGTCGAGCTTGTGCAATTTTATGCTTTACTTTAGACTTTAATGTCGGTAGCTTGAGCCGGTTTGATTATGAGATTTTACAAAACAATGTGATGGCCGACTTGTCAAACAACCTGGACCAAATTGAATTATAAGCCCATTCCACACTCATTGTGAAGAGATAAAATTTGGAAAAGCCATACGTAGCTGATTTTTTCAAAAGTAGAAAATTCATTTAGTACGCAGAGATAATTTACCTAGTTCAGTAGTGGTTTCCACGGGAGGTAGGTCCATGTCTGGCATTGGTAGACAGGCATTCGAATATTTGAAGAGCAATATAACAATTACGAAACCTATCATTCAGTTGGGAAGTGACCTAAAGTCGATGATTTATTCTTCGAACTTTTGGGAATTTGTAATTTGAAGATATTTATAATTTTCCTATGGAGATATCAAGATTCATGAAAAGGAAACTTCGGTCTAAATATCTTCGCTAAGACTGGTATGGCAAGCATGTTAGCTCTTGCCCTTTTGCTTTCAATCGTGGGTGTTAGTTGGGATTTAGTTCTGGATGCAAGAAGTTGAATTAGTCAACTAATTCGGTATTCAGACAATACCAAAAAGGAGCAGTAGAAAGACAGTCAAATCGAGGAACCAAATAGAATCGAGAGATCATATTAAAGCAGTATCAAAACGGTATGTGAGAAGAAGAAGAAGAAGCCCAGTTCCCTACTCCTCTATCCCTTTTATATGATTAGAAGAGATAGCAAGGGAGAGGAGAGAGAAGCAGAACCTGACAGGAGGCAGATACGCTAGATCCTTGCTAGCGGAGAAACAATCAAAAGGATAAATGAATCAAATATTAAATTAATAATGATAATTTGAATAAAAAAAAGAAACTGCGTTGCACAACTGACCACTTTGATTATGTAACATCTAATTTAGATAGGCTTGTTGCGAGATCCCACTTTTAGAGGGTTATTAAAAAACTGGATATATAAAAAGTGTATGTCCTTCGCATTAGTAATTTTAATGGGCGTTCGGGTCGTATGATTTCTTTCCCATCAGGCCTTTAGATTAGAAACTTTTGTAATTAGTCTTTATTTTTGCGTGTTGAAATTTCTGATAGCAGATGTGTGAGAGGGTACAAATTTTTAAAATTTAATAATGAAGACATGCTCGAAGTCGTGGATTTAAAAATCTTCGAAAATGAAAGTTCGAAAACATTTTTGCGATGAGGAATGCACCTAAGAACCATTTTGGTATTCTAGCATTTTTATTTATATTATGCTTTGTACCCATCTTAATAAAAGAAGGGTAAATTTTTAATATCCCACTATTCCATTCCAACTAACCTGCCAAAAGATAACGAAAGATGTCTTTCCTACTTGTAAGAATATTCACGGGAGATTATAAATAAACTATAGCCTTTTCAGACAGGATCTCTTTTTATTTGGCTGCCTTTCCTGGCAAAGAAGGCATTTCTTTCGTCCTTCATCTTTCGCCTTTCAATTCTCTCTTCAAATTCTTATCATCTTTTTGTCATTCTCTTTCCCTAAATCTCTCATAAAATTAGCCGATGGACAGTCGCAAGTTAAGCCACAAACTATTGAAGAGAGAACAAAGACTGTTATTCTCTTCTAATCAGGAGAATTACATCTTTGTCAGAAACTTTGAATGTCACAATGCCGTAACGTGAATGGCTCGTAGAAAAAGACACCGGGACACCGGGACACCGGTTAGAAAAAGACACCGGCTTTTTTCTTTTCTTCTCTTGCTTTCTCATACTATTTCTTAGAAAACCCGGTGTCTTTTTCTAACCGGTGTCCCGGTGTCCCGGTGTCTTTTTCTATGAGCCACGTGAATATGCTTCAGTGTTCAAACCACCACTCTAAATGGATCGGCAAGAGTCGGCAGTCGTGAATTGTCGATTCGTGTAAAGTAACATACAGCTCTGCATTCGCTCGCACTGATTTACAATATAACTTCTCTGCGGATCCGCAATTACCTAGCATGGATCAATAGGTTTAATGTTGAAGTTGCACCATTATATAATTAGAAATTATTGTAGATTTTGCGGTAATTGCATTCAACTCCACTTCGCCAGGTGAAAACCTCTCTACATCCTACGAAATAGCGCGGAAAAGGATCCCCTTACCTGACTATCCTAGCCATATGGCGAAATAGCGAAAAATCCAAATGGCTGATATTGCAGCTTTATAAGAGGCACAACATTGTCAAATGAAAGTTACGACATGTTCATATTGTGACGTTGCGGCATTTTCAAGCTGCCGCTGCATTCTTGCGGAAAGGGCTGTCTGCAATTTCACTTTCGAATTTGATGGGTTGATAACCCGTCCAAGAAGGCAGGAATCGATCCTTTCTTATCCCTCTGCCTTTATCAGAAAAAGGAAAAATAATAGCAGAATAA
>LIAE01007717.1:0-11359 GCA_002287525.1 Diploscapter pachys
GTCCTCGACTCCGGAGATGGTGTCACCCACACCGTCCCCATCTACGAGGTAATCATTTCACCTCTTCATTGACTTTGCTTTCGAATGTATTCTTCCATCGATGACATTGTTCAACTTCTGTCACTTAACTTTTTCTCATCCTCTTCTTCTAGGGTTATGCTCTCCCCCACGCCATCCTGCGTCTCGATCTCGCTGGACGTGATCTGACTGACTACCTGATGAAGATCCTCACCGAGCGTGGTTACTCGTTCACCACCACCGCTGAGCGTGAAATCGTCCGTGACATCAAGGAGAAGCTCTGCTACGTCGCCCTCGACTTCGAGCAGGAGATGGCCACCGCCGCCTCCTCTTCCTCTCTCGAGAAGTCCTATGAACTCCCTGACGGTCAGGTCATCACCGTCGGAAACGAGCGCTTCCGTTGCCCCGAGGCCATGTTCCAGGTAGACAAATGACTGCATCACTTATCGACTCTTCAACTGACATCAATAATTGCAGCCTTCCTTCTTGGGTATGGAAACTGCCGGAATCCACGAGTCCGCCTACAACTCCATCATGAAGTGCGACATTGATATCCGTAAGGATCTGTACGCCAACACTGTCCTCTCTGGAGGCACCACCATGTACCCCGGAATTGCTGACCGCATGCAGAAGGAGATCACTGCCCTTGCTCCCAGGTTTGAAACTCGATTAAGACAGAAAGGGAAATGATTTGCTCTTCTTTCAGCACCATGAAGATCAAGATCATCGCTCCCCCTGAGCGCAAGTACTCCGTCTGGATCGGAGGATCCATCCTCGCCTCTCTGTCCACCTTCCAGCAGATGTGGATCTCCAAGCAGGAGTACGACGAGTCCGGCCCATCCATCGTCCACCGCAAATGCTTCTAAGCATTCGGCCCCCTTCCAAATATGGTTATTCCATCACCGAATACCATTATCCTTATCTTTTTCTTTCTTTAACTTTTTTCTATCTTTTTTCTTTTAAAACCGGAATATTCCCTTTAAGATCAAGCACAAAATTTACACTCAGACACGAGAGATTGAGACGATTAGCTGTGGTAATTTGTGCAATCATCCAAGATCTGCCCAGTTTTCCACTCTAAACAACAACAAATTTTGCCTTACGCTTAAGCCATACAAACCTTTTGTTTTCCAATTTTTCTTTCACGATAATAATATGTTATGATCATGTTCATTGTTTTACCACCATCAGCACCGAGATTCATTGAATTTGATTATTCTGATCATCTTTCTATATAATTGTGCCTTATATTCAATTTTTATTGTGCCATTATTTTCTTATTTTGTACCACCTAATTAGATGCGAAAATCCAACATCATCACATCTTTGAGACCATTCAAATGTTACATCTTCAGAATTAACAACAACACCATCTCAGTACCATCATCGCCTTAAAATTTGTACTGATTATTTTTGAGATCTTTGCAAGTGAGAAGACCATCATTTCATTATTCTACCCGCATTTTGATATGTTGTATATCAAACTTGCTAAGCCGTCACAGTATACAACTTTGTCCCAAATCATCTTTGCGAACTGCCAACACACAACACAACACTATGTCATCCCGCTTTTTCACAACACCTTGCTCGGGTGCCAATAAAAATCAAAAAAATCCTCTTGTACCATTTCTGATCAAGTATTCCTGAGAAAGTCACGAAATTTTCAATTTGACCTTAAAATAGACTTTTACAGGAAAATGCCTACAGAAACACCTACGAATCGCTCTAACGATTACAGACAATCAATGCTACATGTGTTGTTTCTTTGTGTTGTTGTCTTTGTTTTCGCTTCTAACAAGCTTGATCGATTTCTTGGTTCTGTATTCTGCGCAGCACTTGGAAAGTTTTCTGGTGACTATTGGAAGGAAATCCTTCGTCTGCTCCACAAATCTTATTGATTCCATCTGTTTGGAAGGAGGGAATACCACGAATTGGAGAGAGTGAGTGAATTGAGGAAAAGATGCGGAGAAAAATGAAATAAGATGTCGGTTCGAGAGAAAAAGATGCAGACAGTTGCGCAAGATAGTGTAAATGTTAGAACGGCATAGGAGCCCTCTCTTTCTTTCTCTCTAGGAGAAGTGCGGAGAGAAAGATTCTTGGTAAAGGGATAGACGAGAGAGCGCAGTGATTGGAGAGGCGGAAAAGATCGCGGAGAAATAGTGTGTGTGGATCAGAGAGGAAGCGGGATAACAGACGACTCTCTGCAAGACAGCCCACATATTACACACTCACACACTGATAGAGAAGAAGAAGAAGCAAACGGATGAGGGATAGAGGAATTTGAAGAGAGACGAGAAAGAGAGAAAAACAAAAGAGAGAGAGAGAGAGCTTTTGCCATTGGGCCGCGCTGCGTTTTCAAGACGATGAAGAAGAAGAAGAAACACAGGACGCATAGAGGGGGAGGCACGAAAATAGAGGAGAACAAATGCCAACGGATTTGAGGCAAGGAGATTGTCAGAGGAGAGGATTGAGGATCGAAACAGAACAATGAAATAAGACGCGAGAAAATCGGTGAGGGTCAGATTTTGAGGGGGGTTAATGAGAGATTATGCATGAACTAGGCTAGAGCTTTAGATGCAAGTAAGTAAATCTTTATAGTTGGAGCTTATTGTTTCGTCAACTTCGTCTAATTATCTATCCTGAAACAGATGTGAAGCATTGCCCCATTGATCAAATGCCCCATGAACTCTAAGGGAATGCATGGTTCTGCTTTGGTCTTCTCAAAGTTTTCATGAGCCAAAAATATGCTTCCGAACATAAAAATCATGCAGGGAATTTGAATGATTCGAAATCAACATGGCATGTTTAAAGAGTTTACAGGTTAGGGTATGTTAAAAACGGTGATAATTCTCTTTTGCGTAGACTCGAATAACTTTCATAATCATTATTCTTGCTAACTTGAAACCGTACAAAGTTTCATCTTTCCATCTTGATCAATGTTTTGGATTTCTTATTCTGATCTCCGCTCTATCAATTCTTGCTCATTTCACTGACTTGTTCAAATTTTTCTCCAAACTCTAATCTGCTTACTACCCACGAGGCCAACTCTTTCCTTCATAACTGATCAGCAGCTTTTCAGTAATCACTTCAAAATTGTTGGCTTTTTTCCTTCAAATTCTGTGTGCGCCGCATTTCAGGCGTGTTTCTGTTTCTATTTTGCTTCTCTCCTCCTCTGCAAGTAGGAATCGGCTCTGTGATTCCGACTACTCGTTCATTTTTTACCGCCTTCCCATTTCTCTTTGTTCTCTCAATTTCTTTGCTATTTATTCCTTTATGCTTCTCTAGTTATCCATTGCACTACACAAAACGTAAGTCGAAAAGCGAAGGCGAAGGGGGGAAGAGAGAAAAAGATGCGCTGCTCCAAGAACGAAAGAGAGAAATGAGAGAGAAAGAAAAAGATAGCAGAAAAATGAGAGAGCAGTGGATAAAACGCAGAGAAAGGGATAGAAAGAAAATATCAGAAGGAGAAAGAAAGAAAAACTAAAATAATGAGAAAGAGATAAATTACCGCGGGAAAAATGGAAACTCAGGGATGGTTGCTCTGCCTCTCGGGTAGAGATGATAATTCGCAGAGCCCAGCGCTCGCACCGAACGATATTTCTCTCGATGCCCTCACATGCAGCAGCACGGGGATTCGTCCACAGAATCAAAAATCGACAATCGATGACAAATTGCAGGAGTTTGAGAGATATAAATGAGCATTTTCAGCAAATTATAAAACAATTTATTTATCCTAAAAAACCATTCACTCAGACCTAGGGAGCACTTTCGTGAGACGAAAAAATCTATAGGAGGTAGGTCGCAGGGGTCTTTGACGATCTTCCTCCCTATGTCTGTATAATATCAAGCTTGGCTATTTCAGAAAATTTGACAAAGCAACACATTTTCCAAATGGAGTACGATTTGATTTGTGATTATAAATCTACAATATTTTGTTTGCCGTCTACCTTAATTTATATTTTCATATAAAATAGAAGTGGTGTCTGCTTCTGTTAGCCAAATTTATATTAGCCATGAATGAAAATAATAATTAACTTTATAAGATATGAAGTTTATTTCCTGAGAAATGATATAAATGAAACTTCACAGATGCAACTCAATAGTTAGGGCTGTTTGTTAATCGGTTCCGCTAAAGAGCATCTGATTAAAACCTTGTCCATGATCGAATATCTCAATTGATGCAAATATATAATATATACTTTTTTTTTTTAAATTTATAATTGACGATTTTTTAAATTGAATTTTCCAAAGAAAGGTAAATTATTGTTTGAAACTGCGTGATCTATAAAAATGAGATTTGAAGTCACATTGGAAATGTTTATTCAGACTCAGAAAATCCGCAGATTATCAAAATGAACAATAAATTATCTTTCATAATAAAGTATAAGTAAATATTACGAATAGCTCAAAGTAGTTTTCAATATAACACAGTGATCGATAAGAGTATAATTTCATGATATCCCTTCTAAATAACTCTTCCTCGTTGCACATCCGGTATAGATATTGTCTTGACTTTCGTAGTCGATTTTCCCGTTTCTTTCTAAAATCTCGTTTCAGTTTACTATTTTTGAATAATAATTTCACTTTTGTCAATCCTTTAATCAATAGGAACAGTGTTATCATCTGTAGATATGGACCATACATATATAAATTAGCGGAGAAGTTCTAAATTTCATGGCTATGCCAATTGATTATAAAATCATTATCAAAAACTCACAGATAGTGTCCCACTCACTAAAAGAATTTGATTTCTAGCTTGTTTGAAATTTACCAACAAAAACATTATAATGTATATACGAATGTAGTTCAGCAAGATAAGGCAATTTGTTATGACTTCAATGACCATCTAAATTTTATAATGAAAACGAGCGAAAAATCTTGGAACTTTACAAGATTTTTTAAACTCTTATTTTTGCGCTAAAGATGAGTTCATGCAAAGAAATTTGATTAACTTCTGATAATAAAAGTTTTAAAAATCAGTTAAACCGAATTAAGTTGTACTGAAGCATCAGTCATATAATAAAGTATGCTTGTGCTATAACGTTTGTTCCTAGCTGTGTGTCAATAAATATTGCAGAATTCAGTTTTAGTTTTCATTTATCAAATTAATTTATTGATCCAACCAACATGAGCAATTAAGCATCGATTCAACCTTCGTTCAGCTTTTCTAACTCGAAGACTCAAGTTGTTGTATGAACGAAATTTCCGTAACAAATAAATGTAGGAAGTAACGGCAATTAGTGTTTGCACAATACCCGTTATCATATCTGCGATTTCACCGAATAAATTTTCCTAGATGATTTGATTAATCTTTGATAAAAACAATATTGATATTAGAAAATCAAAATCACAATTATTATATAATGTTCGGTATAACAAAATTCGATAAAATTCTTTAATATTCGATTTTGAAAATAATGATTTTTGCCTTTGAAAATGCAATGCTTCGGATTCAAGTTTGATAAAGATTAAGAGTGCAGCTTTTGTATAGCGATTGAAATTTGAACTATTATGAAAATACTTACTCCGTGACCATCAAATTCATGATCCACCCGAAAAAGTAAATATTTTAGTTCAACTATGCCTGAGCCGAATATATAAATTCCAAATGAAATCCAAAATGTATATTTAATAGAGCGAGTCACATTTGAATTTCTTCTACTGTAATACCACTGATAAAAACTTTTATTAAAAAATCCTCTAACTTCGAAAATGTTCTAGCTCGATAAATCGTTATTGCTGCTGAAAAGTATCGTATGCTTATTGCTATCCATCCCCAGATTATTCCCATTCCAACCATAAATACCTAGAATTAACTCTCAAGTACTATGACGTTAATACATATTTGAAGACTGTCTACCGCAATGACCCGATCGAAACCACAACATAATTCCTTGGCGTTATCATAAAAAGCAACAAATGTCTAATTTCTCATTGGATTATGTAATTCATAAATAGAACAAACGACTATACCATTGTATTGATATGAAATATGTAGAGTAATTTCAAAAATATTAATGCCAGAACTAGTTTTGCGAACACTGTCATTTGTCCCTTCCTTCGAAACAAACGATATATAGCAAATATAGCCAGATAACCAGATGAGAATGTTGCGATCAACTGAACAATGACGAAAATAATATGATCCAAACCTAAAATATAATGAATAAATTATGATTATTTTTTACTAGTTTTATGTGGAAATGCGCAAATTTTGACAATGTCTGATAAGATCACTATGTCTTATGACTGATCATAATGTATTCCGTTTATAAACTATTTTTAGTTATCAGAAACTAATAAAATGTCTTTATCATCTAGCCAAGTTATCCAAAATGCGTTTACGATAGATTGAAAATTTATCGATTTTAACCATATCGTATGATAGAACTTTGACATTTGTGTCATAACGTCGTCTTATTCTCAAATCTTTGTCAAAGTTCAATCTGATCATGTCACAATAAGTGAACAATTATTGCATATTTTAGTCTATGTACAATCTCTTCAAATTAATTGTCAGTAGATTCATAAAAATGCCAATGCTAACCAAATCTGAAGTCGAATATTAGATAGATGCGGAGTACTATGGTGACTGTCTGTAGATATGAATCAGACGATATAAATTCTGAAGTGAGATTTTTTAATTTCAATATAACCATTAGTGTAAAGAATGCATACGAACTCACTAACCTTCACAGAAAGGATATGAATTAAATTGAACATCAGTTTTGTTGCACTGATACATTCGATATTATACTTTATTGATTGTTTCCAAAATAAAAGGATTTATGAGCTAGCACAACAAAAACTTTGAGTAAAAATAAGAAGATCAACACCCTGCAAGTCAGCTTCTGAAACTACCTTTCAAAAGGATTGCTGGTGAATTGTGATCATATAAATTCCCATATTTTGACACTTTGAAACCTATATCGAGCCTCTATAATTAATGACTTGAAATGTTATTTTTGCAATTAACGAGATTTATGATGCCAAGTCATTTTTCTTAAAAATACTAATTATCTCTTACGACAAACGGTTGATTTTCATAACATAATTCTCTATTAAAAAGCATTCTACAAACCACTCCTAATAATTAGAGATATCTTCTAGTCGTTTCCTTTCAACAATATGCGATTTTATTGCAAACCAGTAATCAGATATTCAATTTCAATGTAAATGTTTTCAAAATATTTATTGTTGGTTTCTTGAAACTCAGTTCTTTCCACAAAAATATTTTGAAACCAAAACTGATCATCGGAAAAGCGGATCATGAGTTAATTGTACAAAACATAAATCTAACTGGTCCAAGAACAAGTTACAAAACCAATTCAGGGTTCACTTTCTGAGGAATAGTCATCAAGATGTGGAAAATTATAAGAAACACAACAAATGACATTTCCGCTAATCATCTGAATTACAGTAGATTCTCATGATTTTCAAACAATCACTATTTCGAAAGTTTAGAAAACACCATGTGGATGTATGAGGAAAAACGCAAGTCTTGCAAATGCCAAAA
Organism: Diploscapter pachys; assembly: GCA_002287525.1. Lineage (NCBI taxonomy): Eukaryota > Metazoa > Nematoda > Chromadorea > Rhabditida > Rhabditidae > Diploscapter > Diploscapter pachys. The sequence continues at coordinate 7,535 of LIAE01007717.1, forward strand.
ATTTTCCTGAAACACGAAATTCATAATTTCAATTATTCTTTCATTATTTCCTAATATTGGATATTCACATCATTCATTGAATTTAACCAACTTTTAATTGAAATTTCTTTCTTTCTATCTATAAGTTGACCTTTCCCTTTATCATTGCAAAGTGGCATAATTTTGCTTGAAAATCTTTTTTCGAGATTTGAAATGAAATTTTGTTGCAAGTGGACGCCGAAAATGTTAGAGACAGGGCACGTCTTGTCTGATCAAAAAAGAACAACGCTTTCGATCCCGGGGATTGTTTTGAGAGTGCACGATTTTTTCGAGAAATGTTCCCTACAAAAATTTATTCATAGAAAGATCTATGATCAAACTACAATCTCATTAACCGAAATAGAAAATTACAAAACGTTACTAGAAACTTGGATATACAGCATATACAACGTAAATAATAGTCAGGTGGACCTAGGAAATAATCGAATATTCAGTGATTTATCAAATTTTGATATCGCAGTGATTCGAGTTTGGACGGGTCGTAGCAGTTAGCAAGCCGTTTAGTGCTTGTGGTGCTTCTTGTGATGCTTCTTGTGGTGCTTCTCGGACTCGGAGCTGGAGCTAAAATTATTGATCAATCAATTCGTCGGTGAACCTGATTTTTTGCAGAAAAAGCAAATTTGGACATAAATTTATCTGACGTAAGATGAAGCTCCCAAGATATGTCTATTTCATAATTTCTTATTCCTTAGCTTGGTGATAGAAGATTTTTAAGATTTAAAAAAAGAAAATGAAAGTTAGTCTCAGTAAATCAAGAGAAGGAGGAAAAACCGTACCTAGACGAGCTCGAGCTCGACGAGCTGCTGCTGGAGCTCGAAGAAGACGATCCCGAGCGCTTCTTGCCGTGGTGGTGCTCGTCCTCAGATTCAGACTGAAAACCGCCGGGTTCCTCATCATGGAATTCCGTTGTTTCAACCTACCGAAGAAGAACTCGACGACGAGCTGGACTTGTCGTGATGCTCGTGGCCGTACTTGTGGTGGTGTCCTCTCTTCCAGTGCCTGAAAATAGCAAGAGTCACATATCTTCAATGCCAGTTAGTTGAAACGCTGCACAAACTTACTTGTGGTGCTCGTGGTGGGGATGAGCCGGATGATGAGGATGGACGAAGTGAAGGAAGGCGCCGAAGTCGACGTTGCCGTCGGACGAGTGCTTGTGCCATTCGTGGTTGAAGTGCTCCGAGTGCAGTTCGTGGACGGCCAGACGAGCCTCGTCGTGGTTCAGGTGGTTGCCATCCGCAGAGTGCTTGTGGAAGATGTGCTTGATGTGGTGGACGGTCAGAACGTGTCCAGTGCCGTGGGCATGGTGGTGGTCTGAAACGTGGAAACATGTAGGAATCAGCTGGAAAAGTATGAGTTGTCAGCGTTTTCATCAAAATCTAGGACTAGAGTAAGGATCGACTTACGAGGATGATGGTGGTGGTGGTGTTCTGAAACGAAAAACAAATTGAACTCGAAAAAGAAGAGGGGGCATCATAGAAGCTCCTTCAAGCCATTTAGTTTTCAAATCATACAGAATTATGAGAGGAGAGCCCCAACTTCTGAATGCTAATTCCGGATGGCTTGAGACTTCACAATGCACAAATTGAAGATGTCCTACCGTGGTGTCCGTGCGACATGATTATAGGTATGCTTCCAAAAGTGATCAACTGCAGAGGAGTCGACTTCGAAAGTGGCTCTTCCCTTCGAGCTCACACCTTTTATACGCCCAAGACACGGTGCTTCCGTCGCTCTTTTCGGCCATTTTGTCCATTGGCAATTCTCCTAGCGGTTATCAGTGGCAATTTGAAAAATAGTTACATCGTAACACAGATGCATATGAAATAGCACAGGGTTGGGGATGAAAAGCATCTTTCCCACACTATTTCGTTTGCAAAAATGTAACGGGTCTAACTACGCTTCTAGTTGTCCGTTATCAGTTGCCACAGCGCTCACGGCACGAGAGCCGAGGCGCCATCGCGAAGATAACGCAAAAGGCACAATTTACAAACAACCGATGATGCAAGCGATGGGAAAAAGTAGTAAGACAGACAAATTAGACGCGTAGAAGAAGGATCTAGAGGCTGTAAAAGGTTTATTTTGGAACGATTGACGTAGTGAGGGTCGCATGAGATCGTGGATCAGGCTTCAGGAAGAAACGTCGTTATTTTGGGCAATTTTGGAGGCAGAATGACTCAATCACGAGAACGGCTTTCTGAAGGCATGTGTTCATGCAATTTTTAATGCAACATCATTTTCTTTCAAGACCGTGTTCAGATTGTACCTTGACTTCTTCTAATTCTAGTAAAAACTGGATCTAATATCGTTTTTCTTCAAATAAACAATAGAATGTCGGGTTGTAAAACTTCTGACATTGGTCATTGATTTTATTACTTTACTGCTACTTGATTGGTTTGTAACTATCGTTGGCATTGTGTGGTCTGCACTGTTCTAATTTTGCAAGCCAGGCAGAATGTATCGTACTTTAGAAGGTGAAGAAAAGAGTTTCAGATATGATGCAGGATTTTTGAAACTTCGAATCTATCTCATCTGTTTACTAATTCATGCTCATCCGATGTCTAATATCGCTTATATCAAGTCTAGATCTTGAAATATCTCAATAAGTGCCTGTGGACAGTGTAGCTTTGACAAAGCATCAGTCATGAAGCCTACCTCTCTCATTATTGAAAACTTAGAATAGAGATTTCAAACATTGAAGACATTGTGTTTCGAATTTTCAGCTTACAAAACGTGAATAATTCCCAACGTTGCAGAAGTCAGTCGGCTTTTGTGTAATTATCGATCATAAACGACTCAAAATTACCCATGACCTATAAAAATCACCTGACCTTCGTCGTTTAATCTTATGCTAGTGTTTTTTGCGACCTTCTCCCGTTTTTGCAGAAGCGCATAATCCGTAATTTTCTCTGGTTGTTCCCAAATTATCAGCCTGTGATAAAACTGATAGTAGCGATGCCATCGCGCTTAGCTTATTACTTACGCGCTAATCAACTATGGAAATAGCGCGGTGAAAAGACACGATGAACTACTGATAACCACTGATAAGGCCGAATTCGCAGCAAACACATTGCCATTGGCAAATTGCTCTTTGAGAGAACATACTAGAGGTGCAGAAAATGAGAAATATCGTTGGGAAAAAAAGAGAAACTAGAGAAATAGTAAGAGGAAAAGGACCACATGATATTGCTAAAGAAAGAAATCAGTTGAAGCGGATCTTTGTAAAAACGAGATGGGTTTTTTATAGCTAGAAATTGGAGAAGAGCAAAACGCAGTGCATAAAAAATTATGCAACGAGGCAAAGGTCGAATAATTGAGAAGTTTTGTGAAGGCAAATTCAAAATAATTTGGAAGATTAATTTTTGAAGATATTTTGATATCTTTCGATATTGCTGAAGCTATGTTGCAAATTTTGACAGATCAAACTCATAGAGTAGATATTTAATCGCGGTTTGGTTTGCCTACTACGAATAGAAATTATTGCAATTTTACCTCCTACAAATATCACTGCTCAACTTTCAAATTCAGAGGCATCAAAATCCCTTCTAAAATGTGATTAAGTTTCAATCTTCAATCTATTGTTGATAATCCTTCATAATCTACTTTTCTCAGGATTATTTCTGCAAATTATCTAAATAATATGTCAACCAATATTTCTACCGTATTTCTTATCATAGAATGAAAATTTCCAAGCTTTCTAAAACCGAGCAAAATCTACTTTCTTATCTTCGAAACTTTTTCTTTGGTCTCCAAAATTAATTGGCTTGTTTGTGCACAATTTTGGGGCGATCA
>LIAE01007717.1:17271-31485 GCA_002287525.1 Diploscapter pachys
CGAAGGTTTCACGTTTGAGTTTCCGATTTTCTCCTTATTTTCTTCCAACTTGCTATAATTTTCTGTAGAAATGTTAGCGCAAGAATTGCAAAAATTTTTGAGCCAAAAGATTACGAAATTCTTGAAAAATGGAGCTGGCTTGATTTAGGCACACTTTCTTTAATTTCAATATTTTTCAACTTTTAATTTTTTATTCTTTGGCTGAAAATCGGCTTCAACCATGATGCACCCACCTCTATTCTAGTTCTAGAACATAAATTTGAAGAAAACCTATGAAAAATTGTATTTTTCGTAAATTTTAGCCGGATTATTGGGAAATTTTTATTTTTCTTTCAAAGTTGATTTTTAGCAAACATCGGTCTGCCAAAATGATGCGTCCACCGATCATTCTGCTCAAAGAGGGCACCGAGAACAAGCAGGGCAAACAGCAGATCGTCTCCAACATTCAGGCCTGTCAGGTCCGGATTTTTAGAATTTTTTAGAAATTTTATTTTTTGTTTTGGAATATATGACACTAAAAGATTAACTTGCGGAATTGCTTTTGAAGACGACGTTTTTGAAACAAATTCGAGAAATTTTTGTGGAATTTAGTTTTTTAGGGGAAATTTTTGACAATTCAAAATTGTCGATTTTAGGCCGTCGCGGACAGCATTCGAACGACGCTCGGTCCGCGCGGACTCGACAAGCTAATTGTCGACAGCAAAGGTAGAAAATAAAATTCGAAATTGAAGCCTGAGTGCAATAATAACTAGTTCATAGAACAAATTTAGTTGACATTGAAGCAGTTTTTCCCTTTAGAAATATTTTTGTCAACTTATTACTACACGACACTCAATTATTGATTGCATCTTTGCTGATTTTATAGTAAAACTGAATCATACTCAGGAAGAGAGTAGGCACCTTTATTCCATACTCAGTGTGGCCACAGAAAAGGGAGAAGAACGACTGCTACTGAGAAGGCTGAGAGAGATTGAGGAAGCGAAGTCTTGCGAATTAGAGAAGAAGAGACAGGAACCGGCTTGCGTCCGCAATAGCATCTTCGAATCAAGTCTGAAGAAAATTGAAACACTCGTTTTCCAGGCGAAACGACGATTTCTAACGACGGCGCGACGATTCTGAAGCTGCTGGACGTGGTCTACCCGGCCGCCTCCGTGATGGTCGACATCGCCAAGTCGCAGGACGCCGAAGTTGGCGATGGAACCACTACTGGTAAGGATGATTGATTTTGGATGCTGTAGTTTATTTTCTTTCCTACTACTTACTAAACACGCGTCTACTCCATATTTTTGTCATTCTAAAATGTTACTTACCTTTCCTTCGGAAACAATTGATGTAGTTTTTTTTTAACAATTTGATCGAAGTTAAACATAAAATTATGAAAATACGCATAAAAATCGATTTTCACTTTTATGAAAAATAATTTAAAATTTAGTTGTTGTCCTCGCAGCCGAGATTCTGAAGCGTTTCAAGCCGTTCATCGAGGATGGCGTCCATCCGCAGCTGCTCATTCGCACGATCAGTGCTGCTAGTGAGGAGGTAATTAGCGAATAGTTACCCTAATTAAATGCATTTAATGCTGATAATTTACTGATTAAATTACCCTAATTAAGGTCCTGAAGTACCTGAACGAGTTGGAGATCAAAATCAACGGCGAGGCTGAGTTGAGAGATATGCTCGTCAAGTGCGCCGCGACCACGCTCAGCAGCAAATTGGTGAGATTTTCAATTAATTAAAAATATTCGAATTTTATTACAAAGCGAAAGAAAGGTCTCAATGTCTCTATTTATGTAGTGATGCTCAGAATGAAATTTGAAGCTCATAAAATAATTATGATTTTTGAAAAAAAAACTTGAATTTTGGATGATAATTATGTGCAGGTAAGAAAATGGTACGGATATTTGATTTAAATTCAAGGTATTTGTGAAACTCATAATTTTCAAAAGAAAGACTTTGCTTATCGATATATAGATATCAAGAAGCTATTAGTTTAATTACAAAATTTAATTCTATGATTTTTTGCAGAAATTTTTTAAATGATCAACCTTTCCAGGTGTCGCAAGAGCGTGCGTTCTTCTCGGAGATGGTAGTCGATGCGGTGAATCAACTGGACGACAGACTCTCGCTGAGTATGATCGGCATTAAGAAAGTCAACGGCGGAAATTTGTTGGTCAGATTTTTCCCTATTTTTGAAAATATTGTAAAAATGAATGTTTACTTTGAAATTCATATCCATCATTAGGTGCAAGATTTCTTGTTAAAATTTAAAAAATACCCTAAAAATATTCTGGCTTCTTTTGGTATTCATCTTTTTCGCTGACTCGTCGTTATAATTTGGAAAGATAACGTCAAATTTACAAAAGAAAAGGAAAAGAAACAGAATGTGACTTTTGAAAATTTCTTGTTTCAATGAAATTGCTGTTCTATTCGAAAATCACCAAATTCAATACATCAACGCCTCTTGTTTTTTTTTAATATGAATTCATTTTTTCAATAATTCTCTTTCCAGGAGTCGCGCCTTGTGAAAGGCGTTGCGTTCCAGAAGGCGTTCAGCTACGCAGGCTTCGAGATGCAGCCCAAGCACTACGAGAACGTTCAAGTCGCGCTCCTCAACATCGAACTGGAGTTGAAGGTAAAACGGAAAATTCGCTGCAAGTGGAGGAATAGGATTTTTCCTATCCTTTGCTATTTCTGCATATATGCGGCTAAATAAGGGAATTTGGACATTTTCTAAATACTCCAATTTAAGGCTGAAAAGGACAATGCTGAGATGAGACTCAATACGGTCGAGGATTTCCAGGCGGTTAGCCTTTTTATTGTTCTTTTTACATTATTAACTATTGAGAAACTAAACACTGAAAGGGAAGAGATTTATTGAAACATACCAATTTGAAATATTTTATTTTCTTCTGCCACTCGAAGGACTAAAATCTATTAGAATTTGACGGTCTGAAGTTTTATTTAAACGTTCCGAAAGATAGACGTTTGCTTTATTTTTTAAAAATTCAGTTCCATTAAGCCAGTAGAATTGTTCGGAATCCTGGGAAGTGTTAAGGATTTTTTTAGAATGAAACAGCATTTCAGGTTGCTATTTTACTCACTGCAACATATTTATCTTTTCAGGTCGTCGATGCCGAGTGGAACATTCTCTACGAAAAGCTGCAGAAAATCCACGACAGCGGGGCGAAGATCGTCCTCTCGAAGCTCCCAATCGGGGATGTTGCTACGCAGTGGTTCGCCGATAGGTAAAATTAAAAGTCTTACGATTTTTTGTTAGTTTCAAATGATTTCGGGGAGCGGAAGTATTTCTTGAAATAATCATTTTATTTAGTGAGTATGAGAATTTAGTTGAATATTGCTAAGTGTCAGGAAATTGATTAATTAGATTTACTTCAATTTCACATTGAATCCGTTTTATTCTTCACTCTTCGCTGGTAAATTTAGTCAAGTGGATAAAGCGTTGGCTGTCTAACCTTTTCAAGCCGTATCTATCGCCCTCCAATTTATTCCACCAAAATTGTGGGACAAGAAATTATGGCTAGAGCGAAATGGCTGCTAATTACCCAAATTAACTTTAAAAAGTTAATTAGGTCGCAAAGCTTCGACAAAATTTATCCTTTCCTGATATGATAATTTTTTCAAAAATGAACACATTTTTTCAAGCTAGGTAACTTTCATGGAAGTAAATAAATAATAGAAAAATCTAGTCTATAAAAAAATTTCAGGGACATGTTCTGCGCGGGTCGTATTCCGCAGGACGATTTGGATCGAGTGATGGCTGCCTGTGGAGGCTCGATTCTGACTACTGTTTCTCAGGTACAATTTTCAGAAATTTTTCTAATTAAAAAGCTAATAAAAATACAGATCGACGCCTCTGTCCTCGGAAAAGTCGGGAAGTTCTACGAGCAGCAGGTCGGCAGTGAGAGGTACGATTTTTTAAAAAATAAAGTGAAATTTTTTTTGCATATTACTTGATTGTGATTGTAAACGTAGCAGAATGATGGAAAACATTCATTTGAATTTCTATGAAGTATGCAGAATTGAATGATTTTCGAGTCTTTCAATTATTTTAATTCTGAATATCAGGTCTATTGATGGATGCTACTAAATGATCAAATTTCGAAGATCTTCCTTGGAACATAAATATTTTCAGATACAACTTCTTCGAGAACTGTGCAGTGGCGAAGACTTGCACTTTGCTCCTGCGTGGCGGGGCCGAGCAATTCATCGCTGAGACGGAACGCTCTCTGCACGACGCGATCATGATTGTGAGAAGAGCCAAGAAGAACGACAGCATTGTTGCGGGTGGGTAAAAATTGGTGTTTAAATATTGTTTGATCATTTCTCTCAAATCTGACTGCAAAATGTAGGGAATTAAAAATGAAATGTAAAAATCGACTTGCACTATTGTGATACCCACCTATTCATTTTGAATTGCAATTTTAGACAACATTGAAAAAAATGGCAAAAGAATTTAATAAAATATGCAAAAAAAAAACTTGAACGCAATCTAGTTGAATTTTGAGGAATAAAAATTGCAGGAGGTGGAGCGATCGAGATGGAGCTCTCGAAGCGACTGCGCGACAAGGCCAAGACCATCACCGGCAAGGAGCAGTTCTTCTGGATGGCCTTCGCGAGAGCGTTCGAGGTTCGTTAAAAATATAGGTTTCGAAAATAGTATAAAATGAATTTGAGAAGTTTGACAATTTGTCTAGCTTTTTAGTCATTTCTAACTAGAGGATTTCTTATAAGAAAGGTGGCGAGAAAAAATGTGCTTCAAGATTCTGGAAATTCCCCTATTTTTCAAAAATAATCACGCAATCTTCTTTAAAGCGTCGAAAAAGTGTCTTGTGTTTCAAAAAATCGCACCACAATTCTAAATATTTTTCCTAACATTATATCAATTTTCCTATATACCGAAAAATCAATAGCCAAGATAATAACTTCCAGGTCATCCCCCAGCAGCTGTGCTACAACGCTGGTATTGACGCTACTGACGTCATGAACAAGCTGCGTCACAGACATTTCAAGGGTCATTTTTATATCCTTGAATTTCATTAAAATTTGTTTAAATTTTCAGGCGAACAGTGGGCCGGAATCGACATCCATCGCGAGGCGGTCGGTGACAATCTCGCTGCCTGCATCTGGGAGCCTTCCCTTGTGAAGAGGGTAGGATTTTGAACTCCTATAAAAATATCAAAAATATAGAAAGTAGAAAATTTGTAAAAAAAAATCTAGTTTTAAATTATTTACGACTTAATTTTAAAATGTTTCAATTTTTGACAAACGAAAAATATATTCGAATTTAAACAGTTGTAACAGTAGAGCTAGAAATTCGATGACGATAATTTGATTTTTCCAGAACGCGATCACGGCTGCTACCGAAGCCGTGTGCCTGGTGCTGTCCATCGATCAAACGATCAAGAACGTGCGCTCGCAGGTAGAAAATTCACAAAATTACCTATAAAGTAGTGTTCTAGAACATTAGATTTGTTTTCTAGAATCATATCAAAGGTGTGCGGAAATTTTCGCTTCCAAAAATCTAAAAAATTCACCTTCGCACACCCCTGGATCAGATGCATGCAGCATTTAAGCCAGATCTCCCGTGCGTACTCCTCTTGAGCTAAAATTTTCGCTAAAATTATGCTGCGTGCCTCTTTTCCTATAATTTTTCGCTCAGGCTGAAAGTCAGCCTAGGTCTGTCTAGAATTAGACTTAATACTGACTTTAAAATAACTATGAAAATGGTTACAGACCGGAGGCGGAATTCCCGGAATGCCTCAGCAGATGTAGATGAACACCATCAAGGGCAAAGTGGCCAGTGAATTTTTTGGAATATGGTTTCTGCTTTTCAAAAAATCGTCTTTTTTATCATTTTTATTTTTTCTTTATTTTAAAATTTTAAAGCAATATCGGAATTTTTAGGTGTGAAATCCTAAAAAATTTCCGATCATTTCTTTTCTCTCAATCAAAAATCTCAAATTCTTGATGCTACTTTTACTTTGAAGCTTCAATTTTTCTCTAAAGAAATCGTTTGTTATTGTCATTGCTTTACTCCTTTTTTATCATCATCTTTAAACCGGAATTGTTGATTCACGCAATGATCTATTGTCGAGTTACCTGAAATTGACAAAAAAGTGGACGGAGCCAAGACCTCGAGGCCACATCCATTTTGCAATTTTAGGACTTGGCTCTTTTTACGAAATGCCGTGCGTTGTTCTTTTGATTTTTTTTTCAAATTGTTATCGATGGTTCGAAACTCGAAATGATTATTTTCGAAATGAAAACCGTTTTGTTTTGGTTGACTTTAAATTTGAAGTAAAATAAAAGTTTTTTTATAAATAATTTGTTATTACCATTTAAGGGCTTTAAATGAACAGGAAATGAAGTTGTAATGTATGTTCTTGATCGAATATTTTTGAGTACCTTGAATAGAGTAGAGGAGCTTTCAATCATAATCAAAGCTTTGTAAATGTTCGGCCAGTATGATATGGACATCGAAAATGAAAACAAATGGAAGAACTTGTGAGATTAACAAACTTGTATACGTTTACAGCCTCTCACATTGGTTCTAACAGCACGCGAAAAGGAGAGACTGGCCTAAAATCATTATTTCTCCCTCATTTTCGACCTCCAAGATTTCGGTATCAACAAGAATTGGTAACAAAAGAAAACTGACCTCCAAATCTCTTACTGCTACCAGGTGAAGGTGTCCAATCAAATGGTAACTAGGTTGGAAAACCTACCATTTTAAGAATTTTTTTTTAAATCTCCGAAAGGATCGGAATGAACTTCAGAATTAAAAAATCTTGAGGAAATAAACTAGGAAATGTTTTCTTTACTGGAATTGGAAATATTTGAATAATTTCTGAGATAGAATTGAACTCGTTGAAATTTTTAGAATAAGGAAACGCAAGCTAGAAGTATGGAACTGCGTATTTACTCCAGGTTTGATTGAATATTCATGTCTTGAAACTTCGCCAGACGCATGTTATGCATATGACACAATTTCATCTTCTGCGAAAAAGTTCCTTTTCTCAACTAAGTTCAGATAAGTCCAAATGATTGCCATAAATGTAACATAGCACGCTTTATCTTCAAACTAAATTGTTATTTTATTTAAATATTTGTTCACTATATCGAACTCTTTTCATATATTCACTTATTTTGCAAATCTGAACCTTTACTTCGTAAAAGAAGATCTGAATTTTTCAATATCCCATCTGACCTCATAAGTTCAGCTTTCATTTGGTGAATTTCTCACCTAATAAAATTCAATAGGCACTTTGTGGAACGAAAATTCTCATCAGTTGAATGATTTATCCCATTCGCTCTGAAAGCCTATTCTTTGTCATTGGGTGAGATTTTCGTAAACGCGTGAAATTTACTTAGTGTAAATTATTCGCCAACGTATAATTGTTTTGCGTATTCAAAATGTGAACCCGGTAGTATAATTTTAGGTTTAAGTAAATACAAGTATCTTCTTTCGATGCAGCATAAGTTATGCTGTTGCTATTATTCTCATACTGTTTATATTTTCTTGAACATATTCTGAATATTTCTAGAGATAGTCCTAAAAACCTTATTTCATCCATTTTCCGGCTATTTTAATGAAGTTATATATTTTAAACCATTAATTTAATTTAACTTAAAAATCCCCTTGACCATTTTCCAAGGTTTTCAGCGATTTTTATCCCTTTGTCTTTTCAATTTGCTACAATTTACTCGGGTCATCATTTTGGGCGAATTTAGTTCCTGTCTTTTTCTCTCGGGCTGCAATTTCGTACACCCGGCCATTTCCCAATTCGGAAGGCCCTAACTCCATTAAAGTATGAGAAGAATCGGCAAGCAGGTAGAAAAATTCTAGATAGACGGAGAAAACGATTGGCAGAATTCACATGAAATGGACTATAGGGATTTAAATATATTTAGTGTGCTCTAAAGTTTGGGCTGAATTTTGTACACTCGATTATTTCAAACCTTCTTTGTTTTTCCTATCTTATTCTACATATATATTTTCAATAATATATCATTTTATTTAGTCATTTCTGCGCTTTTCCGATATTTGTTATATATACGATTTAGAAACAAGTATATGCAAAGTTATATAACATGCTATAAAATTTTACTAGATATAATATGAGCCTTAAATTATTACAAATAATCTCCATTATAATGCGATAAATGCTGCGTGTGCTCTTCACGAAAGAGGAGTTGCAAACGCAACACGTCCCCTTACGTCACGGCGTGTACTGTGAAACTCATTATTCAAAAAGAACTTTCATTGTCATTTTTTAAATTTTCATTTGAGATTTTGATAATATTCGGTAATTACCGATAATTAGCAGTACTAATGCTAATTATGTGTAGGTGGTTTAATGAACATTTTGGGGATTTTTTTTTAGAAAAGGTTTTCCTTTCTATAGGCTCATGGGGTTTTTTTTCTTTCAAAATTGTGATAATTATCAATAATTGCCGAATAGTTAGTTATCAAAATCTCAAATGAAAAATTTAAAAAAAAAATGACAATGAAAGTTCTTTTTGAATAATGAGTTTCACAGTACACGCCGCGACGCAAGGCGAACATGTTATGTTTGCAACTCCCGTTTCGCGAAGGGCACGCGTAGCATTCATCGCATTGATAACGGAGAGTAGATTCTTAATGATATTGTTGATGATAAACCCCCTTAAATAATTACGATAAACTGCGAATGGCATTTCTCATTCAAGATGCAAAAGTTAAAGCGCGGGAATTTGATCTTGAATTTTTCCAATTTCGAAATAATCCAAATTCATCACCGGAATCACATCACTCTTCAGCGAACTATATAAGAAAATTTCTTTGTCGCTAAAATCCTCAGTGAGCTCCGTCAGAATGTTCATCTTGGCATCTAACGGTGCCTGATGAAATTCTTTCGAGAAATATGTACTTTCCAACTCCCAATATAGACGCGAAATCTAAATTTGAATATATATGATGATTATACTAGGTTTAATTCTTGAATTTTTATGATAAGAAAATCATACACGTTTTGAATAACCACCGGTTTTCAATCTCATTACTTCGCTATCGCAAATGCCAATTCCCATTTTAATTTGAGATTTGATTCTTTCCTAAAAACAATTATTTTGCTATTTAATTATCATAGTTCTCACCCAATATTCATCGAGTTGGGCTGAAGCGATCTCTTGATTATTCATCATTTGAAAATATTTCAATTCAATTATTCTAATCTTCATGAGTCTTTGAGAGAACGTCATATTCGTATTGCATTCAATCATTTTTTTCTAAAAAAAAAATAAATTTTTACAATTGATTTAAAATAAATATTATCATCAATGGCTGATTAGTTGAAACGAAATTTTATTCCCTGGAACTGGCGTGTTTATTGCAGCGTAGTTTAAAATACGATTCATCAATTCAATGAAAGAATGTGACAACTATTTAAAATTACGCAATGCACATTTTGCATAGTCGATCTTACCCAGCATAATAGGTCATGGGCCATAATGGCGCCATTATGGGGCCATAGCCCAGGGTCATGGCACATCGATGTCCCCATATGGGCCCATGGACTTCTATGTGCCATCTATGGGCCATACCCAGCCATGGCCGGGCCATCGATGGGCCATCTATGGGTCACTTATGGGTCATCTATGGGCCATTTATGGGCCACTTATGGGTCATCTATGGGCCACCTATGGCCCATTTATGGGCCATCTATGGGCCATGGCTGGTATGGCCACATATGGGCCCATAAGGGGCCATGACCACTGGGGGTCATGGCACATCTATGTCCCCCGATGGGCCCATGACCCCCTATTTTTATGGGCCATAATGGCCCATGACCTATTATGCTGGGTATGCATATCTATTTTATCTCAAGTAATCGATTATTGATAATACCTCCTTAGCCATTGCGTTTATTTCTGGTGACCATTGTGAGCTCATATCATGGTGAATTTTAGCGAAATCTAATACTTTTAATAGGACTATTTCCATTTATAATAGTAATCAGAAGCTTACCTTTAATTGTTCTCTTTCTTTTGCCATACGAAGTTTCAAAGTATGAGATCTAAAGTTAAAAGTACGTAAAAAAATTTTCTCTGAATAAACCATAATAACAGCAACTTGAAAATCTTAAGCCCTCAAAAACCATGCGAAATAGTATGAGAAACAAATCTTTCCCCTACCATTCCTTAACCTATTTCACATGGCTTAAGGTTTCCAAATAGCTCATAATAACAATTATTAAATGTATATTTACCTTTCTATCTTCATAAGCAGTCTCCCAATCTATTAATTCTTTATCGGAATAGCTATGGAGCATTTCCATTAATAATAAAATAGTATCATCCTTACTAGCCAAATGAAATTTTTTCGAAAACCGTAGGTTAATGAGATCCATATTCAAAAATAGAACCTAAAATCTCTACTCTAACAAATATATCTAGAAACTAATATTAAATATAATTAACACAATACATCGCGCTAATTTTTTTTTTTTTATAAAAGTAAAATAAATTACTCACTCTAGTTCCTTTTGTCTTCAGTCTCTCTAATATTTGATTGTGTTTCCATATATAATACTTAAGACCAGGAAGAATCTCTTTCTAAAAGAATAGACCAATTACTTACTATTTGAGATAGTAAACCCAATTATTTTCTAAGAACTCTTCTTTAAATGTCCCATTTGGCTCCCAGCCATCTTTTCCATATATATCTTCATGAAGATGCCGTTTAAAGGCTTCAATCTTTTGATCTTTATTCCAGTCTTCATTATAATAAATTAGATATTCCTTCAAATATACTCTTTAAAAAGAATAAAATAACTAAACTAATTTATATAATATTCAATTTTAGCTTACTATTCTTCTATATTCAACTCCCTTTCTTGTTAAAATATTTTCCATTGACCATTTGCAAAAGTCCTTCGCATAGTCTAGAATTTCAATATTAATTTTACATATGTAATCATCGGAAACTATAATATGAAATATATTTCCTCACTATGATTATTTTAAATATTTCAATAGATGAAAAATGTATATGCATATATTAGTATCGTTGATTGGAGAGAAAGTCGATATTCATGCAGCAGTTAGAAATCGAGTTTGGAAAAAACAGTGGGTCGTGTAAAAGATAAACGAGACAAATAGCGTAATTTTTAAATATTGATGTTCTCTTAAATCAATAATACCTATTATATAAATAAGTATGAAATGGAGACGAACATACATTCACTCATATTGTAACGGTGAATCAAACTCATATTGTTTTCATCCTAAAATTTATTTCAATCACGCTAATACCATCCTATGAAAGGACAGCTAATAGTTTTAAATCTATTACCTCCATCATGAGATCAGAAATTTTCCATCTACTTATGCTTGTTGTATTTTCGATATCTGATATTTCAATTTAAATTTTTGTTAAAATAGTTTAGATATGAATAAGTTCTTATTAATTAAATTTATCAAAACTTCATTTGTGCTATTGGAATATAAATTCAACTACTTAATTATTATATTGATGACTTATCTTTTGGTAAAAAAATTAAATGATATATTATTAATTAGAGAACATCGATATTCAAAAATTACGTTATTTGTCTCGTTTTTCTTCTACGTGATTCATTATTTTGCTACAAATTCGATTTCTAATTTGTGAATGAATATCGACTTTCTCTTCAATTAACGGTACAAACTTACGGTATTGAGTGAAATCATAATAAAGACCGAAGGATTTGCTAACGATTTCTAAGAGTAATATAGAAATAAATAGATGAATAGCTGCAAAAAAGAGAATAAGACCGACGAGAGTAGATATTCTAATATGTATAACTTCGGAAAACCATGACATTTTTTCTGAAAGTAATATAATTGTCAGGCAATAAACGAATCGGGTGCTGGAAAAAGTTTAAGTACGCTCGAAGATTCTGATCTACTTTCAGTTTTCGATTTAAATGAAATTATCATTTACTATGAATGAATGACTACTTGAGGTAAGATAAAAGGAACGTCTTTGAGCCTCAGATATGCGAGAGACAAGTATTTGTTCATTAGACGATTTATTTATTTTATTTTCGTTTTAAGGCTAATTATCGATAATTAGTTCATTGATTTCTATCAATATCGATAGAGAAAGATAGCTACCAAGTGCTTGTTACGAAAATTCCGTTAAATTCGATGAAAGAACAAGGAAATAAAAGAAAAAGAATTATCAAGTGAACGAACGCTATCAGCGCGCGCATTCGAGGGCTCCAAGGAGGGTGAGAAAGAAAAATGCTCCTTTTATATCGTCTCAAGTAGTCAATCATTCATAATATTAATATTCGCAATTCGCAAAAATGTTATGTCTTATGGCTTAACCAATTATCAGGAATTATGCTTATGGGTATTACTTTTTATAAGATTATTAATTTTGCGCAAACCATAAAACGCGTGACTTATTAGGCTCACATCTTATTATTCACCTTTGAGAAATCACAAAATACACTCAAATTTCGAAAGTTTTGACAATTCATGCTCAAACGTCAATGTGTTTTAAAGCAATAATGCAAAAAAACTCTTAAAATTACCAATTACGAACTCGTTTTACAACATCTTTATTGGTCATAGTCTAGCATAACTTTTGCCGACAAAAAACGAGCTCAAAGTTTCTGAACCAGTGATAAATTTCAGGGCTATATTTATTCAGGAATGATCAAATCCACCCTCAATCTATGGTAATCTCCCAAAACCCCAAAAATTTCCCCCAGATTTCAAAATTTTCTGGAGACCATTATGTTCGCTCGCTTATCGCATCATTTTGGTCGCTTTTCTTACGTCGCATCGCATTTTGCACCGCAAGCAGGCTGTTTTCTTTCAAAATTGAGTGAATAGAAAGGAGCTCGTATCAGCTTTATGAAATTATTCAATTAGCAAGGGTTTTGGTTGAATTGAAGCTAAAGCGTTTATCCATTCATGCGCGTGTAAATTGCGGGTTCTTATCGAGAAATATAGGTTTCAATTATTGGTTTGATTAATTTCATTTCGGTATATTGATTTATTTGATCTGTTTCCAAACAAGTTTATAAAATTACTCAATTAGAAAGAATTTGGTTTAGAGATAAGAATTTCATCCATTCATGAGCATGGTATGGAATATTATTCCTTTTAGCTGAAAGATAGGTTTTAATAATTTGGTCGATGAACCTAGCATTGATAAGATTGATGCTGGAGCAGAAAATTAGTTCTCATTGTTTAAAATCCTAAAATCGTTTTCAATTATTATTTGTACGAGAATTGTCTTACTTATATCTATGATTTTTGCTTGTCTATTTGGATAATTTATTTAAAAAAAAAAACAATTTTCAATTAAATAATCCCAAATTCATCATCACTGCATTTTTCTCGAAATAGAATGTGCTTGAACTTCTAGATATGAGAGGATATTTACTCCTCGACGAAATTATGTTTTCTGCCCTCCCCATCCACTTTACCCACTTTAGTCTAATTTTGCAAACTCCTTGTCTGGGATCTGTTTCAGAAATAATCTTCTTTAGCTAATTTAATGAGGGTGTTCAGTAGATCTTTCAACTATTTTAAGAAACAGCGTTAATAATTTTCGAATAGTTACATCATTTCTATATTTAGGCTTATTATTGATATCACTATGATTTTTAAAATTATGATAAATTTCATACCAATGCTATTTATTAGCATAAAGCCGCATCTAAATTGCGAATATTTATATCTCCAGATCTAACTTGAACAGCCAGACAAACAATAAAAGTTCTAACTGTTTGAATTTCTTCTATAATTATCAAACAGTGTACTTATTATTAATCGTCATTTAAAAAAAATTTAATCTATCAATAATTTGTCCAAAAAATGAACATTCTTTCAGATCTATTAGCGAGTTTTCCATTCTTTTTCTGCACCAGTAATCTGTCCAAATTTGCTCATTATTTTGTTTTCGCTGAGGGTACAACTCGTTTTCCCAATATCTGAAAAATCTCCCTTTTTCAGAAAATCTTTGATTCGTGTGAACATTTTCTCTACAAGATATTTGAAATATTTTGTAGGATTATGAGATTTCTACCTCAAATTGCTATAATCGTAACATTTTTAGAATATCCAAAATTTCCCTAATTATTTGAAACATTTCTTTAAAGGGGCGGCGTAGCGCAGTGGTTGTGTGTTACTGCCTACAGCTAGGGCTCAAGTTCGCCC
>LIAE01007718.1:0-53602 GCA_002287525.1 Diploscapter pachys
GCCAAGAAGATCCTCTACAGCACAGTCGACAACGTTCAAAAATGTTTTTATTGTTTTTTTTCTGTATAAATAAAGTATTTTCATATTGTAAGATGCTGTTTCGATAATTTTGTTGTTGAATTCAAGCAATTAAAAGGATTTCCTGACTAAGAAATTTATTAAAAAGAAAATGACAAATATAGAAATATTTACATTAGAATAAAAAACTCGTCGTCGTGGTCCCCTGTTCATCTCCTCCTTGTCGATCCGCTGTTGCTGCTCTGAAAATAATCTTGAAAAATTGACAAAATTTCATTAGTGAATTTTAAAAAAATTGTTAAATTCCATTTCAAGTGTAAAATCATGCATTTACGTTGAAAAAATTGAACGGGTTGATAAAGGTGCAAGTGCATGTTCTAGCTTGTGGTTCGGAATAATTATTTCAAGCAGAAGGAATTTTTAGAAATAAAAAAATGAAATTAAAAAAATCATTTTCTAAGTGAATTATTTACTGACCTTCTCCGAGCAGGTGGCCGCACTTCCGTGGTCGTCGCCGCGGCTCCTAGAGGCCTGAAATTTGAGAGGATGATTATCGAGGATTTAGAAGTCAAAAAAACAAAAATACATAGAAAAATTAACCTGAAAATCGACGAAATCCCTTTGAAACGAGAAGTTGCAAGGCCCCCGCACGCTTATGCATTGGGATGCATTAGGCCCCGCCCCTCCACGCGTTTCCTTACAAACTTTGTTCATTTTGACTGTTACAAATTTGCATTTTTCGGGATTTAAGTATTTTTTTGATTTTTTTTATTATTGCCATCGTCTAAGGTACTTTGCCATGGACGTTTTCATACCCAACTCGACTACCATACTTTTAATCCCAAAACCCACTTGGGGACTCTACCTTGAATCCCTGATTTTATGAACCTTTGTCTTTCGAGTTCAAATGATCCCCCACCTTTAAAATCCGTTTGACCTCAAGCTCTTCGTCATTTTTAGCTAGTGTCAAGTTCACATTCTTCTCAAGAAGGGACTTATTCTGATCAAGACAAAGTACAGTATTCTTTTTGAAGAAATTCTGAAAATTTAGTGTGATTAAATAATAATAATCCATATTCAAGTTGCCATATCTCATTTTCTAATCAAGATACTGTAACTCTTTTCCAAAACTTTTGAACCCTATTATTTTGCAATAAAACTAAACACTAAATACTCTACTACTAAATTCAATTGAATTACGAATGAAGTGTCTGTCACTCTGCATTCTTAGACTCTGCCACTGTATTTCTCATTTGAAAGGTAAGACACACAGAGTTAGTTTGGTCACTTTGAGAGCACTGACGAATAACTCCAAATTCGATCATCTCGATTTTGCTTGATTCGCCGATAAATTTTTCTGTCTGCGGAAAATGTCGGTTCCAATTAGCGTTTCCGAACTATGGTTTACGTATTGAAAGATAGAGGTCGAAAATTGTCTGGGTTAATTTGTGACACTTCATAGAATGTTTGCTGGAATTGAACAAGAACAAAATTCCGAGCGTAGTCTATGCTCGCTTTTTACAATCTGTTTGATCGTTTTTCTTCAGCCTTTTTCATCTAATTTCTGTGATTTTTTATTCATTATCACCGTTCTCTAGTTTATTATTTTCTCTTGTACTATTTCTTCTTTTCATTGTCTCAATTATTCAAATTCACCTTTATTCAATTTTCATCATCTTCTTCTGGTTTGAGGTTTTTAGTCATGTTTCAATAGGCCACGTTTTAATTTTGATTGCTAAAATTTTCATTATTTTTCTTCAATTACATGCTCTCTTTATCATTTTCATTGATGCGTTGATGTCCCCATAAAATAAGCGTGCGCGCGCTCCTTCTCTGAATCAGTTCTTTTCTCCTATTCCACTTCTTTGCATGTCAGTCAGTTTTGAGTGCATCTTTTCTTCTCTGCGCTCTCTATTTATCATGCTCTCTCGCTCTCTTTTTCTCTGCTCTCTTCCATCTCCTCTCTATTTCCCCTTTGCTTAGTTCTTTTTCGTTCACTATTCTTTCCTTCTACTCTCTTCATTCCCCTTTCTATTTCGTGTTTCTTTCTCGTTTCTCTCAGTTTCCTTCGTCTTCTCTCATTTTCGGCCTCTTTAATCCAAGCCCCGCCTTCCTGCTACCCTCTCTTCCCGCAGGCATCCCTTTGCAAGGGGCTTTCTTTCAGCAGTTTGGTCAGCTCGTGCGTTCTGCAACTCCGTCGCACTGAACGTCAGAGAGAACCGGTTCGAACCGGAACAGCCGCACGCGGATCAAAGCGGAGCAGCGTGGATCAAGTCGGATCAGTGCGGAACAAGCCGTAGAAAAGCTGTGAAAGGCTACATGGACAAGCCCGACACGCAAGTCTGTGTCATCGGTAGGCTTTTACGATTTTTTTTTGTTTAATTCTTTTTTATTTAATTATTTTCTTGAAAAATGTTGAAAATGAATCATTCTTCCGGAATTTTTCTTGTAGTCTTTTTGCAGCAATTTGATTTATCTTTTCGCGACCGTTTTATCATTATTTTAGGTTGAGAGCGCACGCGCGAAATTTATGATTTCCGTAAAACATACCGTCTGACAATCTGCCAAGATTACGTCAAAGTCCAAATTTATCAGTCATTTGACGCGTTCACAAAATGACGGCATAGATATTTTCATAGCAATGTTCCATGTGTCCCTTCAGAGAATTGTTTCAACGAAAAGCTGGTTCTTTGCGTCTGCTCGCTCTCTTCGATTTTCACTCTATTTTCTTTTTATTTTTCTTATTTCTCAATCTCTTACTGTTTTCTTTATCCTTTTTATGGTTTCTCAAGATTTCCTATAATTTCTAGATCTTTCTTTCTTATTTCTTGAATCTCTCACTTTCCATGATATTTCATGATTTCTAAATTCTTTTCTGTTATCTTTAGCTTGACAGATTATCGTTACATCTGATTGCTATATATTTTTCCTCCTTCTTTTCTTTAGTTCATAGTGAAAGTATGGCGATCCGATCTTTTTTGCGTCTCACACCCAACACTGCAGCGATTCCATTGAAAATACGATGAACTAACCCTGCGAAGTGTGGAGATTTTCGGGGCCAGTCAAAACAATCGCGTGGAGAAAAACGCCTAGGGCGAATAGGTTACGCAATACGCAAATTTTTAGAAGAACTGAATACTTTGAAAAATTGATTTTTTTAATGATACGAAATTGAAAATTTAGCGAATAGGTTTTAAAATTTCTATATTCTCGTCAAGCTTTTTCTAAAGATAATTTGATTGGGATTCTACCATTCTCACAAACTTCTCTCTACTTTTTAAATTGATCGAAAACTTGCTAAAAATTTCGCAATTTTCCTAATTCCTCCTGTTATTTTAAGATTCTCTAAATCTCATTGATCTTCTTTGGAAAACCTCTCGTGAGTCCCTAGAACAGAGATCTTTTCCTCTTCGAGGCAGAACTCCTCTCTTCTGTGAAAGGAAAAGGCTTCCCCAAATCCCCTTGCAGCTATTTTCCCGCACCAGCTTATTGATGAGTGAGAAATAGAAGGAAATTTTGAGAGACGTAGAAATTCTCTTTTCTCCCAAGCTCTGTTCAATTTTCCCTAAATAATCAAACGACGCGCTCGCATTGAGAGCTAGATATGTTAGATATGAAAAGATATCTAATTTCACTGGATAGAGCAAACAAATGAAACGATAAAAATCAGAATATAATTTCGTGGATTTTTTGTAAATTTTTCTATTCTATGACGAGAAGCAGCAGGGCTGAAATAATCTAATCTATAGAAATTTAAAGGTTATGTGAAAACGTATCAAATATTCGCGAAAGAAATGCATCCTGAAGCATTTCTATACTAAACTTTTCAGCGTATTCGGTTTTCTTATTATTCTTCTGAAAATAAAAGAATTTTTGTGGATTTCAAAATCGTTCTCAACCCAATTGTCCAATATATTACTCTCGAAATTTAAGGGAATGGACCAGCTGGTTTATCCCTGTCTGCCTTCCTGTCGGGTCTGATTCCGTTCTACAATCCCGAATCACGACACCCCAATCCAGTCATCGATGGAAGACTTTCTCCTGAACCCGCCGAATCGTTAATCGATCAGGTCAGTATTGTTATTATTTATTTTTCTTTCAAAGTTTATTGGTTCCTTAAAATTTTGCTCAGAAAGTGCACATATTTCATTGTTTTTTTTCTATCATCTAGAATAACCTTGCAAATTCTGTAGTAAGTAATCTTTCAAAGGTAGAGCATTTTTCGAACTTCATCATTCGTTTATTTTTTCGGCAGAATTATTTTACAAGCGCTACAAATGAGCAATTCTGCTAGATCGCAATATATCTAAAAAAAATTATTTATGTTTTTAAAACTGCTTTTCATATTTGATGTCTTCTCATTTATCAGTACTTTCTCTCCCTTACAAAATTACTTTGTAAGCGCTGTAAATAAGTGATGAGTAGTCCTGCAGCATTAGTTCTTTCATGTGGGCTATTTTTCCAGACTTCTTTCTCTGACTTTCCGTCTAGGCTCATCGTTTCATCGTTCTCTGGACTGGCACCAGCTTACTCGCCCCGCAAAGAGACAGCAAGTGGGTGCGCACACACATTCTGCTAACACATTCCTTGGCGCTTTTTCAATTTCTTGGATTCTTTTCTTCTCCCATAATTCTTCTATCTCTCGTCTATTCCATCTTTCCTTTTATTCTCCTGATATTACTATTTTTCACCCTTTCTGATTCTTTTCCTTTCTAGATATTGCTCTATCTATCACTTCTTCTATGCTCTACTTTTCCAGTACTCTCTCGGTCCTTCCTCACCCCCTAAAATTTTCCCGGATCTCTGTCTCACGAATGATGTAACATTTGTGCTCACTATCAGTTGAAATCGAGACAGAGCAGAGGACACAGTTGGGTTCAAGTTAAAAATAGCTTTTCCCTCTTTCCGATGTCAAACCCACAACTGTTTGGGCTCGGTTCAAATTCTTCCACTTTTTGTCTGGCGCCTCATTATTTATCAAACCCACACGCAAAATTTACAAGAAATACTGCAGCGCACAAAAAATTTCATAGATTTTGTGCTATGAACTCAGAAATAGAATAAAATTTGAATTCTGACTCTCCTGATTTTTGGGGAATTTCTTTTTCGATTTTTCTTCAAATTTATCTATCTCTACCCCATATATTATGAACTTAAATTTTTGTCTAGAACATATTAGATATGTTGAATTTTTTAGGAATAATAGTGAAATTTCAAGCACATGGAGCGCGCATGAACCGTCTTTCCCCCAGCTTTTCAGAGACAAAAATTCCAATCTCTGATAAGCAGTCGAAATATTTGTGCTGTAGGGACATTTCCAGTACGTTCTCTTCTCCATTTATCTTTTTTTCATTAGGCAAGCAAATTTTTAACGGCTTGCAAACATCCAAATACGTGGAAAATTAAAGAACACGAATACTTTGCTTCTCGGGGTCAAATTTTTTGTCAGGAGGTCGTAAAATTTACGATGAATAGGTTTACTCGTGATAGAATCACTATTCTGCTTGAGGGGATAAAAATACAAAAGGCGATAAATTTTATGATTTTTGTATGTTACTTTTCCTCTAAAAAGCGACCAAATTTGCAGTAAGGGAAATAATAGCATTTTCTTCAAAAATCGAAACAAATTTGAAGAAAATTATGGGGTTAAAATATCTCTAAAATGAAATGATTTTCGACCTTTGACCTCGATTTCTATAAGTTTTACAATATTTACATATCCTCGTCCTTTCGTGATATCGTATTATCCAATCTGATCTTTGCCAAAGACATGCAATCATATGATATTCTAAAGCACCACCGATATGATCACCTTCAAGATATTTGAAGATCAGTAAGAAAGATATCCTAGCCTGCATTTTTGCTCTATTCTTTAACATAGACGAAAGGTTTTGCAAGATTTTTCAGTATGAAATACATTTCTGATCTATGAAAAGCAAAATTTCGATAATCAAGACGTTTTTCTGTTCTTATGTTTTAGCATAGGAAGAGAATGTTGCATGTTTTCTATGCTAAAATATCCCTGTCTGTCATATTTTATCATGCTCGCTCCTTCTAGAAGTTACTCTTTTAGAACGGAAGAGGTCTTCGCTCATTGCATAACTAATTAGTTTTAGGAAAAATAGCAGAAATGAACATTTTCTAAAAATATAGATGATTGAAAACATGCAAATTTCATCATTCAAAGCAATTTCTCGATCAATATGAGGGCACATTTTCGAAAGGCATGAATCAACTTGGTTTCGAAAAGAGCATTTGAATAAGAAATGTTTCTGTGGTTTTTATTTGATTTGATCATCTGATCTTTTGAGAAAAAAAATCAATTTTTGTCAAGAAAATACGCTTCAATGAATCCGCCTTAACATCACGCTTCTGCACATTTTGATACCATGAAAGTTTCCTGTCCCTTTAAAATTCACTGGCAAAGTCTAGAAAAGTAGAATATTCTTCCAAAATGCATCATCTTGTGATTCATTTGATGTCACGATGCAAATCATATGCCCATTGGCATTTTCTATGAAAAAGACAGAAAGAACATCTAAAACTGAAACTGGATATGGGGTTTGTGGTCAAAACATCGATGCAAAAGTGCCTAGGAAATCGCCCTAAACGGGCACTTGGAAGCCTCGAATTTCACTGGGAAAAGTGTGACGAAAGCACTCTTGCGAAAAGTAATGAAATTGTACGAATTTTTTATAACTTGAAAAAATTTAGAAACATTTGATACTCAATTTTAGAAAAAAAATTTCCTGACTAAAATGAAAATGATGTAATTTTGGCATTTTAGTAATTTACAATGCGAACAAAATAGCATTTTATCACATGAGTAAGATCGTAAAATTATTCACCTCGATAGAGTTTCATTGGTAAATAATATCATAAAATGAACCCATTTTGCACTATTTTGACAGAAAATTATCAGGTCATGCATACATATTTATCGCATGAGTACAAAAGTTCAAGAATGTTCTATTTTTCGTGCAAAATATCAACAGAAAACTAGATTTTGCAAGAAATTATAGTAATCATCACGGAAAATATCTTGAAAGCGCATCTTATTCTTATCATGCACAAGTTGTTTATTTACAAAACACAAGATAAACCCCAGAGAACGGCTAAAAAATAAAAATTGAGAGAAAATTTGGCGTCAGGACTGGATTTTCTCGAGATTTTTCTGAGCTCACATGTTGTTTTCCGTCTGTTTTCATTTTTCCTAACCTCTTGTTTTCAAATCGTAGATATTTCCACGCAAACGTTGCAAAACGTGAAATTTCGTCGCAAAAGATTTATTTTGTCTGCAAAAAATTAGTTGGATTTTTACTTTTCGACCTTGATATGATATTTTTTGAAAATTTAGGTCAAATTATCTAGACTAAATGAAAATGATATGAAATCTTTGAAATAGTTTTTGATGAAGGAAAAACGATCAATGATACGATTTTTGCATTCAAAATGATAAATCTTAATTCACATGGGAATTACTGAAATGATTGCAAAATGAGAAATGTTGCATCGAAATTGAGTCAAAATTTACGTTTGATTCCGATTTTTGATGCCTTGTTTTGGATTGTTTTCGTTTTCAATCTTCGAAAAGTTATCTTTTTTGACTTGCAAGATAGCCAACTCTTCTCTCGCTTCAGTTTACGATGTTTCACTTCAAATTCCGTCGACTAGAAAATTCGGAAAAAGTTTCGAAATTCGAACCCGAAAATCCTCAAACTGAACTTAAAATTTTGGGAAAGGTCCAGGAAAAATAGTGCTTTAGATCGGCATTTTGCCATATGGTGACCGAAAAATCAGAGGTCATAGAAATGAACGGGTTAAGCTAGGAAACCTTTCAAGTCTTGTATAGTTTGATTTAGAACCTTTGGTCCTATGAAATAAATACAAAAGCTCAAGATGACATCTGTTTTTATGAAAAATCGAAGAAAATTTTTTGAATATTTTATTATCTCAATCCATCTATGGACAAGAAAAAATTGCCTATCAAGAACACGAAAACCACGACTAAATTACCGATAATCGTTTCCTTTCTGAAAAAGAAAGAATAGCCCACAATCATTTTCGGTGATTTTCTGGTGTGTATTCGCAATTTGGACATGTAATTTTTGATCTCCTAAAGCGATTAGTCGAAAAATGTCCCAAAATAAGAGCATTTGCTCATTTTTCGAGAGCTAAACATTTTTGCCGGTGCTCGAAATGCTGACAAATCAGGTGAAAAGTAACGAGATCGAAATTTCCGACAAATTTTTAATGAAATTTCGATATTTATTATTTTTGCTAGCTTTTTTTTTAATATTATCGAAAGAGAAAGGTACTCAAAACTGAAAACAAATCTAGCAAATTTTTCACTTTTTTAAAATTCTCTAGTGAATCTACGGACATTGGTTGCTAACCACAAGTGCAGGTCATTCATTAATTTTTCAGGGTTTTCGTCTAAAATTCGAAAATTTTCAATTCTTTCGCATTTCTCAAAACATAGAAAATCCAGATTACGCATAGATTTTGTGCCGAGGAAGCAGATGTTCGCAAGAAATTGTAGTCAAGTTGTGCTTATCGAAAATAATTTCGAAAAGCATAAAAGTTGGAATACAAATGATGTGATTTGGAAGCAGTGCATGATAGAGTGAAATGATTACAAATAGATGAGTGTCAAAATTAAATAAATGCTGAAACATTAACGAATAATCATTAAAATTAATTTATTTCGTAATTTTAAATCATGTGATGCTGTTTATTAAAAAATCTTTCCATTTAGAATTTACACCCAAACTGTATTTTCTTTGAAAAATCATCGAATTCTTCAATGGCACCAAGAGTCTTTTGAACACTCAGCAATTCTTATCAGAAATAAACAGAAAACGGAATTTTAAGGAACCATGATAAAAATTGGTTTCGTGCACATTAGAATAAAACTGGCTCGAGTCTACTCTTGTAATTCGCAATAACGAAACTTATACCTGAGCATTACTCATTCGCACAAACAGATAAAACTGCATATTCAGTTCAAAGCTTGATTTCTCAAACAGTAGACATTGAGACGAATCTGTAAAGATAACGAAGATGGTTTTGAAATGAATAATTTCAGGACTTATCCTGGGCCGATGACATCAATGAATATGGTGGGGCAAATCGACCGATTGCCGCGCTGTACGATTCACTCGTTAGGCCAGGTAGAAATTTTATTAATTCGCGATAAAAAAGCTGATCTTCACATTTCTTCTCGAAATTTCGATTTTTCGACATTTTTAATGAGTTAATGCAAAAAGTTAGAAAATGCCTAAATTTATCCAGTTACAAAATCCTAGAAAGTCCGAATTTTCAGGTGCCGACTTAGGCGAAGCGGGTCCGAGCTGTTTGCAATGGGAGATTGATTCGTCGAAGGAAATTTCCCACGTCGTTTTGGGCGACACGGATATCGGAGGCAGCTGGAATAGCTATGATCCTGAGGTGGCGTTTTTTCCTAATGTTTCCAATTTGTCCATGCAATTATTTTGATCCTTCAATTTGACATCACTCAGAATTTTTGTAGTTTGTGTAATTTTGATTATTTTCCAAGACCTTCAAAAAATAACGACATTAGTTGGAATTTTAATTTTTACCTTATTTGAATCAACAATTTTAAAATGACTTCTAAGTTTAAAAACTTTCACGAATCAGAATTGGGAAATTGAATAATAATAATAATAATATCCTCATCTATCTCTTCTCATAATAACTACAAAATCGAAAACAAATTCCATTTCGAAATCTCCAAAACCCAAGATCAGTCTCGCACAAATTTGCTGACAAATACGATTATCATCGTGCTACTCTTCTTGCTTTGTCTGCAAAATGATTTTAGCTCTTCTCATGCCATTCGAAAATCCCTCCATCTCTTGTTGAAGCATAGGTACTTTAAACCGTCTGCCATATTCCCCGCCATCAGATCAGTTTTCATCTTTGTTCAGCGGCCTTTCTCTATTTGCGTTGAGATTTTTGTAAACCTTCAAACTTTTCTTCGGGACTCCACGAGGGGGTTCTCAAAAATTTGATCCGATAAGAGGGTTCTGAGAAACCTATCTCTAATGCTAGAGAATAAGCATTCAAAACCGTTTAAGATATTTGAAATTTTTGGAAAAACTCTCAAACCTCCGAAAGAGTTTCGTGGGAAAAAGTCAAAAACACAATATTCTTGGGTATGAGTAAACAGACTGAGAGAACTGTTTGAAGAGTTTCGAAATCGAAGAAATTTGCAAGAAAAAATCGGTAAATTAGAAAAATAATGAAAATTATTTTCAGATGTTGGCGGTTTCCTTCGCGCAATGGTTGGATTTGCCCGGTTATGGAGTGGCGGATTATTTGGGTCGAGAGGCAGAAATGGCTAGGTAAATTTATTTCCCATCATCACAACTAAATTTTGAACTATCGACTATTTTTATATTTTTAGTCTGATTGGCATATGAAGTTGGTGGTATTCGTATTTGAAAACTTTATATGAGCGAATTTTGAAACACACAAGCCTTTATCTTTTTGCCTTTAAAATATGAGGTGCAAATTTTCAGAATCCCCGCCGCTCTCTATGTCGCGTACATGCGATGGTATGCCGACACACTCGGTATTCGACGAAATTTCGAGACGCATGTTCGAGTTACTTCGATTACGGTAATTTTATTTCTTTTATGGCTTGCAAGAATTAGAATGAATTAGCCAGCTCTTTCTTTCCCTAAAAGTTTTGTGCCTTTTGATTTTGATTAGTTTAGTATCTTACAATTAGAATGTGATAATTTACTCTAACAGAAGATAAATTTTGAAAAGTTAGTTGATCTTCACGCTATTTTCATTGTGGATTAAAATTTCTGAAGATGAGGCTTCTTGACTACTGTAATCCCTCCTATCTTTAAATTGGAAAATGACACGTACTTTTAACCTTCATAAATGACGAATTACTCATTTCTTGCGTCAAACTTTGAATTCTTTGACGCATTCTGGACACCTCCAACCAATGAAAATTTGATACTTCGACATTTTTCGATCATAAAATGGACGGAAAAGTGAAAAGTCAACAATCCAGTAAAATGGGTAGTTTGTGGACTTTCAGAATAAAATGAGTAGAGTCTAGGAAAAATTGAACTAAATATATATCATGAAAAAGTGCAATATTTTCCCTTTTCTATATTTTCGAATTTTGAAGATTTATTTTCAGAAGCACGGTTCACTTTGGCTCGTCGAAGGTCGTCATTCTGACGGAAGAAGATTATCGTTAACCGCTCGATACGTCATTTTGGCGTCAGGCAAAACGATCCCGAAAATGCTTGGGGTAGGATTTCCATTTGATTGTTATTTGAAATTGGTTCCAAAAATCTGTTGCAAGCGAAGGGAACTTTTAAGGAATGTTCACGTAAGAAAATTCGACAAAACCCAAAATTCAATTAGTGCGTGTTTCAAACAACTCCATATCGATGTTAAAAACGTTCTTTTTCATTGCATTTTCTGAGTTTCGACTCATAAATTAGAAGATTCACTCTTCAACCCTTCAGCTACCTGAAGAAGAAAATTGCCGCAACATCGTCTATGATGTTCCATCGATGAAGAAACGATTAGCAATGGATACTATGAAAGGGAAGGAATACACACAAGGCTCAACGACATCCCGAGTCGTGGTTGTCGGAGATGGGATTTCCTCTGCCGACGTCGTCCGCCACTGCCTTCAAAGGGACATCCCCGTTCTGCATGTCATCAGAAGAAACGAACGGCAATTGAGAAGTACGATTCTTGAATTCCTTTATTTGGATTTTAATTCTCATTTATTTATCTTTATCAAACTTCCCAATCATCGACATTAAATATAGACTTTCTAAAACATGCATTATTTAGGTTTTTGATGTATTTTTTTTTCAAAATTATGGATCAAAGAATTCATGTTGAAAAATAATGTCATTCTGAATATGCACGCAATTTCTGAAGCATATCTAAAACTTGTGAAAGATTAAAAAGTAAGAAAATATATTTAGACATCCTCCTCTCCCGTCTATCAGCGGTTCATTACACGGACTACCACGAGATCTATCGATTGATGATCGGCAGAGAGACGAACCCATTGTATGAAAGAATCACCAATGCAACTGTTACCAAAGTCGATCAACACAGGCTCAGAATCAACTACCCTAAAGGAGAAAAAGAGGTAAATTTTTGAATAGGTTGCAAAATAGCACGATATATTATCAAAGTTTTCAATGAATAATTTAGTCGTGTGAACGTCCTTACAAATCGTTTCGTGTAAGAAAGGAGTTGAAATATATCTAATAAAAAAATCATTCATTCAAATAGGTTTCAAAATTTATTCATAAAAGTTTATTTGACCAGCCACTTGATTTGCTGAATATTTCTTAATTGTTTAATTAAAAACGCAAGTAGCAATTCTAGGAATCCTACGGTCTCTTAGCGGTTTGTATCGGTCGCACCACTGACACTTCCACCCTGCTCCACGGCAAATTCGCCTTCGACGGAGATTACTGTAGCGTGCAGGACGAGACACTGCTCTCTGCAGGCGCTCTGTCGGGAGACCACTTCGTTAGATACCTCGTTGGGGGCTGTTTGGATGTTGTGCAGAAGTTGAAGAAACAAATTAGGTACGGTATTTCAGCGTTTTGTAGGATACGCCTTGTGAAAAATTCTAACTTCTTTTAAATCAAATAATTCCATTTTTATAAATTATTTAAAACTAAACCTAGGGAAGACGCTCGTTAGTGACCAATTGTAGCCTACCCTTTGTAATATTTCCTATGCAAATTTGTATTTCTAACCTAAAATTTTCAAAAATGTCCTCCATGCACCATGAGTCAAAACGTAAATTTTGCTTCTGCGACCTACTCTCTGTATATTTTTTTGCCTGACGAAAGTACTCCCTAGGTCTGTGTTGAAAGTTAGATAATTTAGCTAAAATATGAGAGGGAAATTTCACAATAACAGCTAAGAATAACTAGTAAAATAGTTTACGAATATACATGATAAATGAGATTTTCAGGCGGAATGACCCAGTAAAATTATCCAGAAACCTTCAAATGGCTTTGAACAATAACAACGACGCCACATTGAATACGATTTCGGACAAGAAATGTTGCGTTTGCCCTGGAATGCCGCGATATTTTTAATATCTTTTCGAAGATCCTGGAAAAATTCATGTAATCAATATTTTATGACGCTTTACCGAGTTCATTTAAAATTCCCGAAAAAAAAGCGTCAAATTATGTCTGAAATTAGTTTCTATGCCTAATTTTCATGTTTAGACTTGGCCAAAGCTTGATCTTCATGTGAAATTAAAGGCTAATTAAAACTACTCTCTTCTTTAGTCAAAATTGTTCCTGGTCAAAATAATTGTCACAGACTCAATGCTTATCTAATTTATTAAATTCCAGAATTTCGAAGTTTTTTTTTCAAATTGTTAGATTTCATCGTCATTCTATATCGTTGTTTTGGAAAAATTGCCGGTTAGCTTTTCTAAAACGGTTTACTTTCTTCTGATTGGACGACCTTATTTTGTGCCATTGCGGTGTGAAGTTGAGGGTAGCTAAATGATTCTGAGTTCAGACTTGCTAAAACTAGGTTAGCCTGTTTTGAGTCCTATCCTTTAACATGGGTTTTTAAATTCATAACCTAATTTGTATAGGTTTGAATCTCTACTGTGTGTGCATTTGTTTTACATTTTCGTACGGAAAAATTACTGTAGCCTTGCTAAGCATCTATAATAACAGGTCAAATTTTGTAAGATTGAAAGAAACGACCATACTCTCACAACATGATGTTATTTCAAGGATCTTAGGCGATTCAATGATTGATTTTCTTCAGATTCGAAAATTATTGAATCATCTAATATTCTTGAAGATCATTCAAAATGACAATTTCATTCACCATTTCCAGACTCCGACATTCATTTATGAAAATTCCGATTTTTGCGAATGTCACTTATTCTTGATGAAAGCTAAATTGCAGATAAGAGCTTATGATTCTTGTTCTAATTTGATGATAATTTACCTTTTTTTTTAATTTTCAAGATCTCTTTTTCACGTTAGATTTAGTTGTTAATGGCATTCAAATTTGAATTTCGAAATGTTTCAAAAATTCGATAATAAAGATTTTTCTTTAGTTTTTTTTTTTCGATAATTGTTGGTCAAATTCATGGAGTTTTACTAACCCAACCCAAAATACCTATCTTTTTTCCATAAATAGCATTTGTGCCATTTGTTCGTCCTTGATCTCAACTTGTCCAAATTGTGTATGTGAGCATTTTCAAATATGATTCACTCTTTCATTATAAATAGAGACCGCAAACAGTTTTACAAAATGTATAATTTTCTGGAATTTCCTATCCAAACTTATGACTTTTGATGCAACTAAGATATTCATGAAGAAAAAATAAAATAATAATTTTTGACCGAAAAACCATAAGAAGTAGCTTGCGAAATGAACACGTTTTTCCAATATAAAGCGCCCGCGAGCACCTGCGAACGCGTACTTCCTAATAAGATTTCCTACTGAATAACCATTTTATGGGTGGTTCATCGATTTAGATGGTGATTTTTCGTGAATACGAACTTTGAAGGAGATTTGCTTCCTATTTTTGGATTTCATACAACTACTTTTTATTCCTAGACACATTTTGTAGAAAGGAGGAGTTTGCGGTTCCTAATTATCAATTACCCACAATCAAATCTTCAATGCCATTTCTTAATCCATATCTTCATTAATTCCAAAAGTTACTCATAGCTTTTCATTATACCTTGACATTTCAAAATTTTTCAATGATTTTTTGTTCCTGATCGCGAATTTCTCTCTTGCTATTTACCTTTTCCTGCTCTCCTGATGACATGTTCTGTTTATCGGTAGAACCCAGACATTCAAAGACCCTATTATTTACCACTGACTCATTCTGCGTCTCCTCCTCTTGCCATTTTCAATTTCTCTAATTCTTTAATCTCCCCTTTTCGAGTTCTCTCTCATCTTTATCAAAACCCATTTCAAACGTCGACAAATAAATCCGATAGGTTTCAGAACATTTCACATTTAGACTTTTGAAAACTAGGCAAAGTTTATGCAAAACGTTTTCGTTGGCCTATTCTTTATCATTAGATTGGAGACTAAATTTTTCCTTATTTTTATTAGATTGCCTAAACATTTGAAACCATAAATATCTTATTTTATCGTGAATTTTGTCGTTTCGACACTTTTCCTTATCAGTATTTGTTTGAATTTTACGAGGTTTTTCATGCTCTGAAACATTTTTATCCAAATTTTGAACAAATCAATTCTAATTTTTTGTTATTTAAGCAAATTTTCAATCTTTGCTCGAAACTTTTACATTTATTTACGATGTGCGAGAGATCACGGGAAAGATGAGAGAAAAAGAAAATGGAGAGGAGAAAAACAACGGTCCTGATGTGTTGTGAAAGGGGAAAGAGTGAAACATATGCGAGTTTCGAAACTCTTTCCCTTGGAAAAGGTCCTATATAAAAGAGAAAAGGATTCGTTCATTTTGCCTTTCGAAAAAGAAGTTCTTCGTATCCATGGTATTTTTTAAACATTTTTCTTTGGATTTAAAAATGTATTCTTGAAAATGTTGCTTTCTTTCGTCCTTCTGGTGCACTATCGATTTTTGTTTAGTTCTATTTTTTTCGTTTTCGAAAGAGTTTTCATTTCCATGCCACTTTTCTCTATTATTAGCCTTCATAATTTCTAAAGCTTTCTTATTCTTTAAATCTATTTTTCTTGTTTATTTGAAAACATTTCATAATTCCTGACGAAACTCTTTAAGATATTTTCGAGTTTAGTCTGAACTTCTAGACTTCTGAATTTCACAAACAAATTTCCCTTTTCAATTTTTTCTTTTCTTCTTTTCGCAGACATTTTTTTCTCTGAAACTCGTTGAAAAATTACTTATGATCTTTCGCTTTTGGAATCGGAGAAAAATTGGAAATGATGGAAAATTGCAGAAATCTCAACCAATTCATTCAACAAACTCGTTCAACAATGACTTCCGTTCACTCTTTCGAATGTCGCGAACAAGCTCTGCAGGTATTTTTTTTGAATATTTTTAGAATAACAATTTATTGAAGAAGAGTTTCGAAGAAATCATCTAAAAAAATTTATCTTCAGAAGGTTCTGGTCTACAATGACCGTGCAGAAATCAAGCGTCTTGTCAAGTGCGATCTAAAACCCGGCATGAATGAGTTGCAAATTAAGGTATTTTTAGGTTTTTTAAAGCTTTTCAAATCAAATTTTAGAATCTCCCCGATTCGTACATTCACGACTCCGTCCGTGTCACTGGTCATGGTGACGCCATCATTCACGAAGTACAGGCCAAACACGTTCCAGTAACCAGGGCTGAGAAGGATTCTCCGAGGGTAAACACTTGATCTTCTCAGAAATTTTCCTTCTAAACATTGTCAAAATAGTGACGTTTTCTTGTAAATTAAGTCGTTTTTTTTTTTTTAAATTTGTATTAATATTTTTCATTTAGCTGGCTGAACTTCGCCAGCTCGTGAAGGACAAGGAGCGCGAGATCAACGAGCTCAACGCCCACAAGGAGATCCTCACCAAGGAAAAGGACGGATTCGACAAAATCCTGATTCAGGTTCGTTTTTTTCAAATTATTTTCTTGCGAAATTTGTACCATTTTTAAAGAAAAATGATTCCCTTTTGTTCCTTTCATTTCTGGTTTTCTTTTCATAATTTTCAATTTCAGCTCGGTTCCGGCGCTGTTCAGCCCGGCCAATCGTCGCCTTTCGTCCTAAACAATGAGACTTTTACCGGTCTTTCGCAGTTCTTTACGTTCTACAGAAACAGTCAGATTCAGACCAAAAATGGTTAGTCTTTTTCCACAATTTTATTCATTTTCTCTTTTCTATGCTAATATTTACCAACATTTGGATTTGACTAGATTGCTTCAATAATCTTTACTCTGAACAAAGATGAACGATAGATTTATGAAGTCCGATGCCTATTTTATGAATCCTTTAAGCATTTGGAATCATATATTTTTAATTCGAGATTACTTCAATCGTCAAAAGAGTTTCCCAGAATCTAAATGCGTATATTTCATAAATTCCTGAAACATGAAAATATATTTTTAGCGATTCGCACTGACGAAGAGACCCTGGAGGTGAAGAATGATGAGTTGAACAAGCTGCGAAACGAACTCTTTCAAATCGAGCATAGAGGCGGACATTCGCTGTAAGCCGATTTTTTATTTCAGTTTTAATGAATCACTCAAATTATCATAATCCTATCATCTAAAGGACTTATTTTTTATCATTATCTCAAGAAAGAAGTTTGCTAAAAGTAAATCTAGATTTTCCTTAAAAAAATTCTTGAGTTGTCTTGAATAAAAATTGATTTAGGACCCTCTTTGTGCAGCTTGAAACCCAAGCTGGTGGCGCGATCACCATGGATCTGGCCTATCAAGTGCACAACGCGAGATGGAGACCCAGCTACGATATTCGTGTGGAGACCGGAGAGAAGAAACGAATGACCATCACCTACTTCGGTCATGTCGCTCAGGGCACGGGCGAGGAATGGGCGAATGTGCAGATGGTAGATTTTTGAAAATTAACTATTGAAATTGTCTGAAATATATTGCCACCTTAGTCAAAACAATTTCAACTATTCTGCTAATTTTATAGAATTTTTCAACATTATTTGGGAGTTTCGCTAAAGTAATTAGATAGTACAATTCGAATAGTTGCGATATCCATTCGCAGGAATTTCGGACGTTTTATTATTGGAGTCATTAGATTCTAATCGAGTTTGAATGAAATTAGTTTCTATTCTAGTTTATTTGAAACTTATTTCTTTCTTTCTAATTACAGTTCCTGACGACCGCTCAGCCCTGCATCGGTGGTGACGTTCCTGAGCTCGGCACTTTGGACGTGGCGATTCGCCCTCCAACGCCTCCTCCCTGCCAGCCATGCCCCACTCAAATCCAGCAGTATGGTTATGCTGCTCCGATGGCGTATGGTGCCGCGCCCAGAGCGTGAGTTTTTCCCTCTTATACTTTTAAGCATCATATTTTGAAAAGAAACTTAATTATAGAGCAATATTGTATTGAAAAATGACAAAATTTGAGAGTATGAGTTTTCCCTATTAAGGAATGCTAGGAATACTGTTTTCATTGAACTTGAACTTTTTATCGATGCAAAAGTTATTAAATTTAAAAGGTCTAGGCTTAGGAAATCGATGGCTCGTGGTGGTGGCGGTGCGGAACGTCAGATGATGGTCGCGGAGTGCGCGATGGATATGGACGTCGCCATTGCTACCGTGCAGTCCAACACAACGTCCACCGAGTTCGCCATCGAAAAACTCGCTAACATTCCTCCCGACAACTCAGAACATAAGGTCGGTTAACGGCAGATTTACTGTAATCAATTATTATATTTCAATTTTCTTAAAATTAAGAATCAGTATTTATAAGGCTATTCGAACTATACTTTAGAGTTCAAAACGAAAATGGCAAAATCATTTAAGCGCCTTAATTCTAGCATTAATGATATCACTATCTCGTTATGCATCAAAACTTCTCGGATATTATCTTCTTCTTCAGAAAAAGTCGATTCTGCATCCATTCTTTCCTGGAATATAAACTACACCAATCCAACGTGTGCTGATTTTTGAATATTCAGGTGACGATCGGTGCATTCGAAGTAGAGCCACATCTAATCCACGAATGCGTGCCGAAGAAGAGCACGAACGTGTTCTTCGTGGCCACAGCCGTTAATCAGTCGGAACTGGCCCTGCTAAGTGGAGAGGCCTCCGTCTTCCTCGATAATGCATTCGTGGCGAAGGTACGCGATTTGTATATCATTGATTTTTACTTTTTCTATCTAAATGTTTGTAAAGAAAAATTGATAGAATTTTTCTCAGAAAGATTACTATTGTTTTTTCTCTTCTCTATAGTGGATTATTGTAGAAAAAATATGCAAAAATGAAGAAAATGTCAATAACTTCGTTTTCCTTTCAGAGCAATATCAAGGATATTTCGCCGGGCGAGCGCTTTAACGTCTCTCTGGGCGTCGATCCTTCAATCCGAATCTCGTACAAACCGGCCAGGGAATACAAGGAGCAGGTAAACCAATTTTTATTTTATTTCGCATAAAAATCCATTTTAATCTTTCTTCATTTGCCAAGTTATTTTTAGAAGTAATATTTGTTGAAAACTTCAATTTCATTGTTTATATTTTCCCTTACAAAATATCGATTTCAAATTTTCTGAGCTAATGTTATTTTTCAGAAGGGTGTGATCACAAAGAACTCCTCAAACATCCACGAACAGATCGTCAACGTGAAGAACACGAGAAGGGACGGCATTCTGCTCACTCTCAAAGAACATGTCCCCAGATCCACTGATGAGAAGATCAAGGTTAGTTTTTTCTCGTTTATTTTTGATATTTTATCAGCGAACAAAAGTTGTACTTCATGACGCATATGAGTTAAAACAATTGAAAAAGGATAATTTTGGATTTTTTTGAAGATCAGCTTAGGTTTTGCAATACACAAGAAATTCTAAAAAAGAACGAACTATTATGAAATTACGACAAATGAAAATATTTATTTCCTGGAGATCAAGTTATTTCTACGAATACTATGAAATTCAACAAATAATTCGAATTCTTTGAGATTAGAAAAAATAATCATTTTCGAGAAATTCAATTTATCAAATATATCTTCAGGTGACCCTTCTCGAACCTCAAGCAGTCGTGAACGCGTCTGGAGAAGTGAGTGTGTCCGAAATGCCCGTCGCCCAGAAGGAAGGGGCAAAAATCTCCTCGGCCAACAACTTGGAATGGACTGTCGCTATGCCCGCTGGAAATCAGAAGGTAGCGATTTTTTTGAGTTTAGGAAATTTTAAAAATTTTGACTTTCAAACGATTAAATATTTCAATATGATCATATTGAAGTAGGTAAGTAGGTTTTGATTTTTGGTCATTTCCTTCATTTTTGATAGTTGAATTTTTTTGCGAAATTTCGCTCAGACTAATAATTCACAATTTTTAAATGATGATAAAAATCTGATATCTAAATTTAGGATCTCAAAATTCGTTGGCAAGTCGAGTTTCCGAAGGACGACAGAATCGAATACTGCGAAAAGTTCTAAAAACTTAAAATTTGAATCTTCATTTTATGTAAATTTTCAAGTTTTATTTTACCATTTGATCGGTCTGTTGATGAGTAAATGAATAAAGTGATTTTTTATCCAAAATGCTATTGTGCGATTAGATAAATTGATAGAATGTCATATTTGATTTTTATGCATACATAATAGATAATTGAAATGATTCATTGTTTTTTTTTTAAATTTCCAAGTACTGACTAAATTTGTCTATGACTTTAAAGTCGAGGACAAAGATGTTCTTCAGCCCTGGTGCATTGCTCGCTGTTATCACGATGTAACTTTGATTTTGTGGTTTGACGCTCAAATCTCGAATCTGCGGAACAACTTCTGACACATTGTCTTTATGCGAAACAGATGCAGAGCCCACGCATCTTCGAGTCAATTTTCCATTTGCAAACTCGCATTTTTCGCCGAGACATCTAAATTTTTTGTGCATTCGCTAATGTAAACTTTGAAGTTGTTGTGTCTCTTGCCATTAGCCTCAAGACGGATTTTCTGGGAGGCGAAAAATTACAATTTTTGCTCGTTAGTTTATTTTTTACCATTCCTGTTCGTTATTTCCTTAGAGCTTTATGGTTTTCAAACTATTATTTTTGGTAAATTACTTTTTTCATAAGTAGATTTCTTAAATTTTATTATTTTTGCTGTTTTTCCTTACTAGCAGCAAAATAAAGTATAGCTGTACAATTTTAGCTTATTGGCTAGCTTCTTGAAATTTTAGTCTAGAAATGTTCGGCAGTACCGATGTTTACTGGCTTGTCCCTTCTCCTTACCCATATAAAGGTTCAGACGTCTCATTATGCAAAATTTTGGTGGTTCATTTTATGTATTATAGAGAATATTGCAATCCATCTTCATGCCAAAGGCGAGCGTTTGATGGAAGTTTTCACGATATTAAAGGCCCGCCGAAAATAAATAGGTGCTTTTTTGAATCACTCAGCGAAAAACTCGAATATATTCAATTTCTCGGTGAACGGAAGAAAAATTCAAAAAAGACGCTCATGGAATTCGCTCGGCAAAGAATCTATTCCTGGAACGAAAGGCTCTATCCTCAATTATAGTCTCTCGCAAAATTTATTTTTGGCCTCTTGGAAAGTTCGCTCGGTTCATCACTTTTGAGATGAAATAGTTTGTATAGTTAAGAAAAGCTGGAGAACTTCTTAGAGCCATATATCTTGAGCCTGGAAGATTTGGCAAATTGATAAGAGCTGAATCATTTTTCAAAATTTATGGGGTTTTGGATGGGGAATAAAAATGGAAGGATGAAGAAGAATGGAGTTCGAAATTGTCATATCAATGAAGCACTCTCTTTGCCTCTTTGGGTTCTTTTTGGAAGAGATTTCCTCTAATACCACCCAAAGAGCGTCATTTCAATTGAAGAACCGCATCGAGATGCGGACTCGGCTATTTTATTGTTCGAGCTTCGAGCGTGAACGCGCTCATTTTCGAAATAGGATGAGTCGTTGCCGTTTGCTTTTCCGAGAGAATTCTTTATTTTATTATTACCATTCGAATGTGCCTAGAACTTATCCAGATTTTTTTATGATAAATTTCGGATCTTCCAATATTTCTTATTTCTATGAGATACAAGTTTTTCACGAATACACCGATTCATAATTGAGCCTAGCTTGACAGTAGTGCTCAAAAGCATTGATATCAGACTTAGGGAGGACGATCGTCAAAAAGTCATTGCGATCTACTTTCAGTACATTTTCTTAACAAATTTCTCCCAATCAGTGACTAGTCAAGATGTTCGCCAGTGCGACCTGGCGCCATAACTAAAAACTCGTTCTTGCGACCTACCCCTATAATTTATTCTCGTCTGACGAAACTGTTCCCTAGATCCGATTAATATGAAAATTTTTGAACTTGAAATGAAGTTTGAGCTCTATTTTAGGAAGAAAAGCTTCCAGTCGAAGTCTAAATTCTTGCACCCCTATCTTAGAATCGTTATTATCCAACTTTTCTCAGAAGTCCTCATCAGACTGAATTTTGTTTATGTCTGCGTCCAATTGCGGTGATGAGTCTGAGTTTCTTACACTTCTTATAAACCATATCCCTAATGAGCGATGCAATGAATAACACGAGAAATAAGTCTATAAGAACTCATTAGCGCACTGGTTTTTACTTTTGCATGTGATTTCTTGGACGTCTGATTCAAAATTACAATTTGCACGAATCTTCCTCCATTGTAAAAGCTATCGACTTTTGACCTAGCAATAAGCCTCTAAAGCCTTAGAAAGCCTCCATCAGCTTGGGTTATGCGAAGGACATTTGGATAAATTCTTCAATTTCTCGTTTTGAGTGCAATATCATCAAAATTGCTACTCTTGCATGAGTTTGGCATAAATTGGCAATTTCTATCATAAGAGTAGCTTTTCAGTGTTTCATAGCCATCATCAATTTGTAACGAAGCATGACATAAAGATATTCGAACTGAGCATTTTGATTTTCGTAATTAAATTTGTCTAAGTTCTACTACATACTTTTTCATTTTTTTTGTATAAGTTAAGCTCGTTTGGGCCAGTCATTTTAATCCATTTAGAATAATGGATATTATGAGCTGCTTCTGCCGAAAATATGATTTTCGATTCTAAATTTGCCGAAATCTTACTACATACACTTCAACTCCTATTTTCCCTGCCTAAATCGAGAACCTTTGACCTAACAATAACCTGCTAAAGTCTTCCTCAGTCGTCCCCTTCAATTTGTGTTTTGCGCAGCTTCGCAAGGCGACTAAAAACGCTGCTGTCTCAGATGCAAGTCCCAGAAGAGCAGCTCACGCATTTCTTTAGGTGACAATTATGTGTTCGTGTGAAGCAGAATGGGACATGGGTTAAGGCGTTCGCACGTTCATCTTTAGGAAGAGATGTGTATGGAGTAGGAAGACAATGGAAAATTCCACTTCAACTCCATCTCTAAATTTTTCTCCAACTTCAACAAAGAATTGAAGTTGAAATTGAAATCCAGGTTTGAGATCTGTTTTCTTCAGCAACTTGCAAAATTTGTAAGGTGGTAAATATATTGGATCATGCAATAAGTTTTGGCCACTAAAAATTTCTAATATGTATCTTCAATGCTTAATCTTAGATAGTGAACTAATAGTTGAGCTTAGAGGTTGTTAATTTGTAAATTTCAAACAAAATTTGGATGAAATTTAAATGATCCAATAGCTTATGAGGGAGGAAGTGGGAGAAATAATGCAAGAATAGAAGAATTTGATTCGACATTACTTCTTTAATACTTTATAAATTTTATAAATTGTTCTTTTTTCCATTTTTCAGCTTTTAATATTTGTCCTTGAAAAAAACGAACATATTCGTTATTTTTCAATATTGATGCTCATCTTTTGATCATGGCATTGGTGTAAATATGAGCATTCGTTTAGAAAACTTGCGAAATTCAATTTCGCGATTTTTTTTTATATTGGTCAATAGGCGTTTCCTTCAAATTTCTCTGCATTATTTAGATTTCTATAAGGAAGACCGCGAAAATATTCATCATCTCTTAGATTTTCTTTCTCCCTTAAAATTTACTTTCACCAATAGAATTTGCGTCGTATTCTAGGCCGCTTTGCCTTTCTGTGATTGCATGCACGTAATATGTCTTCGATTTTGATGTACAACTCTGGAAGGCAGTATTTTGTTGAGAGTTCGTGCGAGTCTTTGTGTCTCCAAAGCCATTTTCCTCGAATGAAAGTGAATATTTCTGCTTTTCAAGTCTCTTCCCGAAGTCTTCGGGTCCGCATCCGAATTTCGTCGAGAAGTAGCTCAGCGGCTCTTCCTTCGGACTCGGGCCCGTGCCTTTCTTCCTCTCCTTCTTCTTCATCATCGAAAGAGGCGTGTCTATCTCCGCACTCTCAAATTTTCACACTCTCCGTCTCTAACCCCTATATGCTTGCTTGCAGCTTGCCCAAGGCTGTTTCATACGCTTTTTCTCTGCCATAACGCGATGCCTCACTATTTCTCCACGCTTTCAGCGTCTCTCCAGCTTTTGCTCACCTTTGTGTATAGTGAAAAGAGCCCTCTCGTTTCCCTCTCTCTTTCTCTATTTCGTTCACCCTTTTCTTTACTTATTTCTCATCATTACTCGCGTCGTCTCTACGCACATTTCTCTATTTCAAATTAGACGCTTCCCCATAATACCGCGAATTATTTTTTTTTTTCGATCTTTGAGATTTCGAAAAATTTTGTTTTTCGAATTTTTGCTTATAATTTGGTTTCTAAAGATTTGTTTATTGGTGGAATGGACTTCCTCTCTGGTCTTTTGTCAGTTTCCTGTTACTAAGCCATTGCCTCATTCTATTTCCATTGCATGCATGAACTATTCAGCCGAGTTTCTGTTGGCCATCTCAAAATACTTGATGGCCCAAATTTTCGTCATTTTCTCTGTCCCGTTACGATCCCGTTGCTATGAGAGTATTTTTAAAAATTCAACAAAAAATCTTCGAAATAAAAATGGAGTCTTCTCGTGAATTATTGCGACGGTCATTAAAGATTCCGCATAACTTTCGCGATTTTAAAACTCCGATATTTCGAAAGTTTTTATTTGGAAATTTGTGAAACCATGACAATTTGCCATTTAAAATATCCTATTGTTTACATTCGCGACCCCTTTCAAACCCAGACGAATTGAAATGATCTTGCTCGTCTAAACCTGCATCAACAGTTGTTTTGAGACACTCATGCATCAAATACGCGTCATTCCATGGAAACTTCGCGATCCGTGATTCAAAATTTAAACATATGCAATGTTCTTCCAAAAGAGAAGAAATGAATCAGAGCGCGGAGGAGAAAAAAGTTATGTATCTGCCTTTTTATCATAAGAAGTCTGTTATTCGGCTTGAAATAACATAAAGGTACAAATTTCTTTGTGATCATTCTTTGATTCTTCGATCACACGATTCAAATGGAACCTTTGGCAGCATGGCTGAAATTTTTGCCCTTTGTAATCAGGATTTTTTCTCTAAATTGATCAGAATTCATAAGAAGCGTGGTTCAATCTTGTTACCCTGGATAAAATTCTAGAAAAATTGCGGCCTTCTTCTTTCTGTAGACCAAACACGTGTTATTCATACGTTGCATTCTGATCTCATTACACATGAATGCGACACAAGGAATGAAATATTTGACGAAGTCTATTTTAGGTAACCTCCACAAATTCGATGTCCGGTGGCCGGTTTCGAGTCGAATCCGTGCAATCCGACGAGAAACCGTCTCAGGGCAGTCAGGTATTAAAAATTTGTTCATTTGAAAAGAGGCATTAAAATCCAGTAATATCGCATCTTAAAGAACTACTTTAGTGATATGAAAACGTTTATTTTCTCATCTTTTTGATTCAAGCTATGATATTGCGAGATATATAAATTGCTTTTGAGGAAAAGATATCTCGAAAAATTCTCATGGAAACTTGATAGACAATCATCCTGGTAAATAACTAACTGGTGCGTTTTCAGGATGAGGCGTTGACAACCAGCATCACGAGTCTACCTCCACCACCTCCAAACGGAAGACCCACGGCTGGACCAGGTAGATATTTTTGCATTTCTGTATGGTTATTTCGCGAGTTTATTCTATTCTGATCCCACTGAACGGCGTCAAAAGTGTCGGCAGCACCTTGTTTTGATTACATCTCGAAAGTATGTCTCGAAGATTCATTTCCCTGAAAATATCAGAAACAAAGCTCTGCTAGAGAAAGGCGATAAAAGTCGTTCATGAGGAGCTTTCAAACAACTCGCGTGTGTTGTTGCAAGTCTGATGCCAAATAACTGCTAAGAAAAAGTAGCCCTCTGAAATGAGGTATCCATCGGATTTGAGCGGTACTCTATCATTCTTCATCCCCTAGTCCTCCTCATTTTCTCGCAATCAATTTGAGTCCTCCACTATACTCTTTGTGCTGCTCGTGAATGTATCGTTGCGCACCGCTAACTCGTCTCGAGCTTTTCCTTTCGAGTTTTTGTGTGTGTGTCTTGCTTAGCGCACGGCGCTTCAGCAGCTGTTCTTGCCAAGTGGTCCAAAGGCTGGTGTGGGGCACCTCCTAAATCCCCACCCCTGTGTCGATCGATGTCGCTGCAGCACTTCGTAGAGCCACTCACCGACTCACCGGCGGAGGACCACCCAGCATTTCACTTACTCTTCCTCGACCTCCAACCCGTATTTGCTTCACGCTCCAAGATTATGTCACGATAAACGTGCCAACAGTTGTCCAACCAATTTGTCACTACGAGACATGAAGCACACGGATGACAATTCGTAAATTGATTATC
The DNA here is from genome assembly GCA_002287525.1 of Diploscapter pachys. Classification (NCBI taxonomy): domain Eukaryota; kingdom Metazoa; phylum Nematoda; class Chromadorea; order Rhabditida; family Rhabditidae; genus Diploscapter; species Diploscapter pachys. The sequence continues at coordinate 26,427 of LIAE01007718.1, forward strand.
GCCGAAGCACTCGTCTCCATCTATCAGCACAATTAGTCGCTAAGCAAACCAATCGGCTGCTATTTTCAACTGCATCCCCGACAAAGAACGAGGGCATTCCGCTCTGCCGCTCATAATTGGTGATAAGCTACGTGTGTACTCTGTAAACTCTAGACTATCGGCTATTTCGGGCCAGTCACCAACAACGCTGTTGATAATTGAAAGTGATAAGTACAGCAGAAGCTGGAAACTAACTTGGAAGCTACACTCAAAGCTAGCAAGTACAAACTCGAATGCATGAGAAATGAGTAAGTCCCTGGAAACATAGTGATTTTAACTTGATGAAAAATAGCGCGATGAGGAAAAATATTTAAATCATGTTCTCCAAACTATTTTATGGTTACAATCTCTCTAGGTGACGATTTTCTTCAGTAATCATTCGATTCCAATTTCATCTAGTGATTTTCTTTTCATCTAGTGATTTTCTAATCATCTTATCATGAACACCTCTTGATTTCCATTGACCAGAAATATCTTATCATGTATGCGATTTTCGAAGGCACGTAAACGAAATAGCATTAGGGCATCGATAAAGGGGGGTAATCTTTGATAATTCCTGTAATCTCTCAATCTAAAGAACTTTTCATGAAGACTCAAAATATTTGCGAGTAGCCTAGGCAGCTGGATGCAGATATCTCCAACAATACTCGAAGAACGGCATGCGCGCGAATAAAGTTCCCGGGCACTTTTGCTTTTGGTTTTCTTTCTGCTTATAACTGCAAGTATGAGGAGTGTGGAGATATTGAACAAACGGATATTGTTATCAGATATCAGGTGAAAAGCAAAGCACTGAAAATAATCAGTCCCTTGCTGCACACAGATGCACACGCACTAGACACTAATTCTCAGAACTCGAATTTATACATGAGAAACTTGTTTGAACAAGTTTTTCTTTGTGGGGACTTTCACGAACTTGAACAATTATTAAGATAATGACGAAATTTCTGTGTAAACATTGATTCTTCAAGTTCTGAGTCCATGTAAAATGATCGTGAAATAATTATTTTCCTTTTAACTACAATATTGAGAGAATTCGGATATGGTTTTGATGATTTGATAGTTCAAAATACTCAATTCCTGAGAGCATGGAGATTAGTGACGAAGATATTGGAGAATTTTGACTTTCTTAGGATACCCATTTGTAATTTTTCGTAACTACACCGCGTCACTAATTGCCCAAGTTATTGATTAGTTTCGAGAATGCAAATTTCATGTGAACTTCGACAAATAGCAGAATAATTTTTGCTCAAATTAATTAGACACCTATCTCTCACGTGATGCTCTCATTATTTTTTGATTGAATACAGCTATTCGTTCTCCTGACGTTGATACCCCCAAAAGACTTGATCTTCATGCATCCCTAATTAGACAACTCAATTAATGTAAAATTGAGTGTATTTTAGAAGCGGAAGGAAAAGTTTGAGCTCTGATAAAGGGGTGTGATCATCTTCATTAATTGATCCACAATTTATAAATTTGCAGGCCTAAATAACGACTTGAAAGCGCCGTTTAACAATCTGAAAATGTCTTGATCATGATCCGCAAAAGTTAACTTTGACAACCAAACTTAGTCGATCCCTTAAAAATTGTCGTTTAATTTTCAACACATTAAAATTTCTCTATATTGTTGCAAAATACATGAAAATGTGTTGTCGATATATGTGCGGGAATTAATAATTCAACGAATATTTTGCATCATGAGACCATGAACTGAAATGAATGAAAATGCACAAGGCTGAATTTTAAATTTAATAATTATTTCAGACATTTTTTCTATTTTGACAAAAGTCAAGATTATCCATTAAAATTATGTTCAATACGACTTCCTCGAAGATAATTCCGAAACTAGAACGCACCAATAGACATCTAAAAAAGGATGTCCAGTGAATTTTTACGATGCATTTTTATTCCTTTCATATTTCCAAACTTCTACGTTTTCATTTAAAATTCTATTGTTTCGCGCGTAGTTTTTTATTCATTTTCAAACGTAAACCACGCGTATCCACTCTATTTGTAAAGTGTCAAGAACAGCACACATTTTGGAGAAAGTCATTATTTTTGCAGAAGCGAACCTCATTTGTCTCGTATTTTCTGAAAAAGACGCCTTCTCTCCGTTCCTCCTCTCACTTTCAAATGTTCTAAAAGGCCAAGGAGCCATATTTCACCGCGAGATTTGACGACTTTTTCCAAGTGTTTTGGCCCGGTTTTGTCGCACTTCTCCCAAAATAATCGAGCCCAAAATGCAAAATGCAAATTTTCGAAAAGGTCGCGAGAATTTTTGATGATTTTAGAGTTCTTTCATTTTTAGAAGAAAAGGACAGTCAAAAACCCCATAAATCCACTATTAGCCTTCATTGGAGCGAAACGAACACATCAAAGAGAATTCATAGTTTCGATTTGCCCGTCCAAAATAAGCTCTGCTTTCGCGGTGTAGGGGAAAACTGCTCAAAAAGTAAATTTCCCATTAAGACAAAGTTTACTTTGGCTATCAATCATCGGAAAAATGAAATTCACCATCTACACTTCAAGTAGGAAGTAGAGGTTGCAAAAAATTGAAGTTCATGAACAGACTTAGGCAGATTTTCAGCCGAATGGGAAATTTTAGGTGAGGGGGTGCACAAGACAGTTCTTTCCTACAGTAAAAGTAATACATAAACGTGTCCGCGACTAGATTTTAACGAACATTGGAATTAAGAGGGCATGCATGACAAATCTTGCTAAACATTTGCCTAAATCCATTTGTGGGTTTGGTGTTGAAATTTACTGTGCTATTTATCATCTAAAAAGTGATGAAAAGATCTTTTTTCTATGTTGCCAAACTATTCTTCAAAAAGTTCAACACTTTTAGACCGCACTGCTGAAATTTAGCGCCACCCTCAATCAGTGAACGAGGATTCAAGTACTTTTTTCTTGGCTTCATTCTAATACCCATCCTTATCCTTTATGTACTTTAGAAAATAGCTCATCTTTTCAGAAATTTTCTACTTCTCTTTTTCTCTAATTTGTTTCAGTATTTCTCCCTCTTCTGACTCTATTTCTCCACGTTCAATATGCTATTTCTTTCCGTTTTGTATCCTTTTCCGCTGCTTTTCTGAGACCTCTCGCGCTTTTGCCGTTGCTCGCATGACGTAAAAATAAGAAAAAAGGGGCGACTCTCACATCTGAAATAAGCTCTTTCTTCCAAAAATTATTATTTCTTCATTTTCATTTTCACCCAAACAATGATTTGCCCTTAGATGGAAATATTAATCACGATTTATGGGTGCAATCAAAAGTTTGATGGAACATTCTCTGAAAAATTGCAGGAGCAAAAATAACCCAATATCGAATTTTGCTCTGATAAAATCATGAGGAAAAACGAATTGAAACATCAAGGAGGAGGGGATGAATTTTGGTCAGTAAAATTAGATGATTTGTTCACATAGCTTGACCAAGTTTAATGATTCGACTCTTGAACTGTTGAACGCGTAGTAATGAGTGACGTGAATGATACTCGAAGCGAATAGCAACAATGTGAGATAAAAGTTTTTATGAGCAATTTGAAAAGATGTGCCTTGATTCCTTTGATGGATATAAATGACAAAAGGCCATCATTATCTAAAGATTGATATGTCATGTCAAACTTCTTCATCTTCATCTTTGCACGAAGCAAAACACGAATAGGGCTGCATATTTCAAACTTCAATGACCTTTTCGATTTTAAAACGTGTAACTCCATCAGAGCATCCTATTAATGCAGAAATTTTTATGATCATGTTGAAAAAAATAATTGTGAAGATTTTGTTATTTCATGCAATGTTTCAAAGCCTAGACTTAGATTTCTAAGGATCAAGCTTCGAAAGTTTTTCATAGTCAGAGTCGAACTCAACTTCAGCTTCATACAGGTCTGGCTGATACCCATTCCATCAAATCCAATGAAAGGGGGTTGCAAAACTACACGTCTTCTATTTTGAAAGATAATCCATTCAAAGGAGTCTGAGATATTCAGCATTTTCCCTTCTCGATTGCACGTCTTCACCTCTTCTCCATTCGAAGTAACGAAAAGACGACATACAAACCACATGGCTGCTACACGAAAATATTGGCTCATTCAATCCAATTAACATCGGCACTTGAGACTTGAGAAAGAGCTGTAAGAGATTCACGCAAATGAATGATAGTCTTAGAGTCCACAGAAGAAGAGACCAATTACGAGGAAGTCGGGTGAAACTTAGGGACCAATTTTAGTATAGGAATTTTTTCTGGATAGTAAACTTATATGAACATTCGAGAGGCATCTTCTAATTATCGAATTTTGATAAATATGTTTGAGAGCTCTTTGATACCAGTTTACAGAAGTTGATCGATCGAAATAGTTTTCATGAGATGCTTTATATTGAACCTTTTCATTCCATTTGAGAGCTCTTACTTACCAAAAAGCATACCACTGAAACAAAACTTATCATTTCTAAAAAGATGTGTGTTGCATATTTAAATCTCGAATTTCAGTAATTCGAGACTACTTCCTATTTATGGAAGTCATGAGGAAATTGTCCGTATTCTCACCTATCTACCCATCCTCGCGCTTGGATTTCCGGTGCTAAATCCTCTGATTCAAATCGGTCAGTCGGATTAGCGCTAGTCGCTTTCCCCGTATCCCCGAAACTTCCTTAAACTCGCCCTTAACTCAGAGTCCTGCACTCGAATTAGTCTTGATTAAATATTCAAAAGACCAAAAATTCGCGGAACCTCGGAGCGATTTTACCCGTTCGTTCTATTGAGTAAACATGAAATGAAATGAGTGCGGATGAAGCAAAAAGGGGCGGAGTTAGGCAAAAAATATGAAGACGAAGCTATCTTTTCGTTGAACTCTGCCATCTTTTTCGTATGCGGATTTCACGGGCTATTTCTTCATCGGCGAAATAGCCTGAGGCGATGTAGTTGCGCTTTTTCTTGTTCACTGCTTACTTTGCACTCACTTCTTTCCTCTGCCGCATTCTTTCTCTCGCACCTCTTTTCCGCTTCTTTCGTCCCCCATCCGTTTTTGGATATTCTCTTTCTCTACGTCCGCCTCTCCAGTGCCTAGTCAGGCCTGCTCCATCTGCTGCTTCTAGTCTTCTAGTCTTCTAGGCAAGCATCCCCTTCTTCCTTTGTGCTTCATAGTTACTTCGCCTCGCAGTCTCAGAGTCGTCGTCGAAGGTGAGGCGAGATTCCGACGACTTTCCTCCCGTACTTCTTAATTTTCTTCGTAGGCTCCCAGATGCACAATGCTCCATATCGTCTGCGCAGAAGAAGGTCGGTTTCAGTGTCGTGCATCGAGAAAAATCGGGGTCCTAAGAGTCAAATATGGTCCATTGATAACCATCTTTCTCATTCTCACTTTTCTTACTTCTTATGAGCAGAACTGGACGAAAGTGTTTTTTAGCGAATAACTTTTTTGCTTATGGGGCAGTCAAGTTCCGTTACCCCTCTCTCATATCCTAAAAATTGAGCTCTATCCGATGGTACTAGTCGCTACACTATAACTTCATCCCCGATCCGCCAAAAACGGAAAGTCGATTTTTTGCGAGACGCGGAATGAGGTTATAGTGTAGCGACTATAGTATCATCAGATAGAGCTCGACTTTTAGGATATGAGAAGGGGACAACGGAATCTAACTGCCCCATAAGCAAAAAGTTATTCACTGAAAACGTTATTTTCGCAAAAAAGAAAAAAAAACTTTCGTCAGGCCCTGGTCAAGAATGGGAATCATCCCTAGTATTTGGAAGCAGAACGCGTTCAATATGAACGAGCTACTCACAAATTTCTGCCTCCATTCAAATTAGTAGTCCACTAGAATAGCTAATTAGAACCACAAATAGACCACGACGATGAAGATGAGATGATTCCGTTCTTCTCGCATCACTAGACAGTCGCGGTCATTTGTCGCATAAATTTATGAGTTCACCAAACATAATTTATGGAGATTACGCATAATTGAGCAACTCAATCTGAAAAAGATGAAGGATAAAGTATGGATTTTGAAAAAAATGAACTCGTTATGCTCTCTTTAGTACAGAGACTTGTCACGAATAATTTATCGTGAAAAATCGACAAAAACGATGGAAATAACGTCGAGTTTTCTTGTGTACTACCTTTACAACTTCAAAGTGCTCATTGAACGAACATGTGTTTGGAAAAGGCTTTTTCTTCAACAATGAAGTTCTATCTTTACTCTAATTCACACCTGGCTATTTGTGATCAGCCCTGATTTTTGTGAATGGGTTGTAATCATGTATGCATGCGTATTTCGCGCGAGCAGCACATGCTTTTTCTTACTTTAGGCCTTACCTGAATTCTTTATCACTTCCTTTTACTACACTCTTCTATCTGAAAAGCGAGAAAATTACAAAAAAATAGGGGAAAATGAATACGAACGTACTTTACAATACTTGTGTCAGTAATGAATCATGGCTTCTTGTAAAAGCTGCACACTTGTGAAAAATATATGACTGTGTAAAGGAGGTATAGGGATAGGGAAGGGTAGGCCATGTCTGATCTCAAAATGATGAACAGCATGTGCAGAGTATTTCTAGAAAAAAAAGTTAACCTAACCTACCGAGCCCCTACCTTTATCCCTATTTTGCTAGTGCACGGCTTTTACAAGAAGCCTGAATCGTTCCTCACTTTTCTTCGACAAAATGTTTATTTTTCCGACTTAAAAACGCTTCTGTAATCATTTTATTTTCAGATGAGGGCGGTGGCGTCAGTATGGGCGGGGAGCGGATACCTCTGTGCGAGCAGCATTCTCCGCTGGCGTTATACGAGGTTGGATTTGAAAACGATTTTTCGGATTTTTGTAGAAAAAGTTGGATTTTAATTCAAGCTTTCGTTTGGTTTATTCTTATGAAAGTTCGCTGATTGAATTTATATCTTTTCCATTCAAATTTCTAGACTAGACTTTCATTCATTTTTTTTTCGCCAAAAATGACGTACAAAATCCATAAGATCTTTTCAGAATTTTCAAAAGTGTTTACCTTTGGCGAAAAAAAAAAGTTGTATATGTGAGGCGAAAAAGATACCCCTTCGGGGTAGAGGAATTCTGCCCTCGAATTCTCGATTTCCATTTTGCCCCGCGGCGAATTTGTCGTCGTGTAGCACTCCTTCCACTTGGTCTCTCTGCTCGCGTCCTTACCAGTTTCGAATTCAAACGTGAGCCGAGCGAAACGAATAGGTCCAGAGGCTTGGTTTCTGGTTTCACTTGCAGCAAAAAAATGCTGCGTCCAAAAATCGCGCACCGCGAATTGGGGAAGATTGGAAATGTATCGAGAGCAAATGAAAATTTGAGGGGAAAAAAACTCGGCGAGAAATTTATATTAAATTTTTCAGGAGGACTATGATACACAGGGACAGAAAATCGGGCAGGTACGGTAATCTGGAAAATCTACAAGCACAATAAAAGAGTGAAGTAATGCGAACATAGTGAAAGAATATCAATATTAGTCAGAGCCTGATTTCGAATATCAGAAGCTGATTCATTTTGAACCAGAGTTTCTTTCATTTTTCGGTCTTTATCTAAATTATCAGATTTTTGTTATAAATCATCTTGGAAAATTTTTGATTTTTCGATTTCAGATGCTCCGCAAAATCTCCGTCTACGCTGCGACGGAACCGACGTCCGCAGAAGCAGACGAGAAACCCAAGCAGGTCATTTTTAAAAATTTTATTTAAGTTTCAACTAGAGTAATTTTTATTAGTTTATTGAAAACTTTTCAATTTAGCTATTCCATTTGTTCAAATTTTCAAAATAATTGTAGCTGATAGCCTGCAAATTTTTCTTAAGACGACAAATTGGGGCATCGTCGTTTTTGCAAACTTGTTTATCCTGTTTTCGGAGTGCATTATGATTAGCACGATATCAGATTCCCCTTCCTTTGTTGGCTCCGTGAGATTTGCAAATGGGTTAGAGAACTAGAGATAGGGGGATTTGAGAGAGTGCAGAGATGTGAAAAGCATGCTGACGGCGAGTGGAAACTAGATAGGCGAGCCACGAGGAAAGACAAAAAATAAGCTGTTCATTTGGAGATTAGTCAGGAGCTAATTTGGGAAATTAGCGGAAAAGTTGTAAAAACTTGTAATCTAGTAAACACGGTCTATTTTTCGAAATGATGTGCAAATGGAAATTAATTTGGGATATTAGCAGGAGAGCAGCTGAGCAGCATAACAAAATCTAGCGATCTTCATGAAAATACTGAATTTTTGTAATTAGGCAAAACTTTGGTTTGATTGACGGGATTTTTATCTTTATTTTCTTGTCATTAGGCAAATTTTATTTTTTCAGAGTATTTTACAATTGAATGACCGATTTTTATGCGAAGATCAGCTTTTTCAGGCTGTAATTTTCATTCTTCAACTTTTCACGTTTTTTCTGTGTTTCTTTGATTCGTTGACTTGACGCTTCATCGGGAGTTTCATCGTTCTGTGAAGACGTGCATAAGTAAATTGATTAGACGGAGAGGAAGTTATCGAAACATCGTTAAAATTCGAGAGAAAGAAAGAAACCGAAAGAAAAAAAGAGGAAATAAAATGCAATTTCGAGAGGCGAAGAGTGTCAAAAATGGTTGAGAATTGATCGAAAAGTTAGGGAAACAAAGATGTAAACTGCTGAAGGAAAAAGGTGATTTAGCGCGAAGGGAAGATTCTCTAGTCAAATTGGCAAGCAAGAGACAAGTTAGGGGAAAGGACCTACTTTTTGAGAAAAGGGGTAAGCTCTTTCTTGAGGGAATGAGGGATAAAAGTGAGAATTGGATAGGAAAAGTAAGAAATAAGAGAGAAAAAAGATTTAGAAACTTTTAAAGTGTTAGAAAAGTAAGAGAATGGAGATTTAGGCATGTAAAAAAGTGTATGAAGGGATTTAGAAAAGTGAGGAAAAGATTCAGAAATATGTAAAACAGAGTGATTCAGTAGGAGAAAGGTGAGAAATGGAAATAAAGGAGTTTTCTCCGTTTTTTTCTCTTCGTCCGAGCAAAGCAATTTGCTTTTGGCCCTTTGCGCATAAATGACTGCTAAAAAAGGAGCGCGCGCGATAAGCACAAAGTTGAAGCAGATTTTGCATCGAAGCATCGAATATAAGAAAATATGAAATTTCGGGAAATAACACTGGATTTCTAGAGGAAAAGAAATGGAATTGGAGAAGAGAATGGAGCTGAAGAATTTTTGAAAGCAAGAGATTATAGAAATCTGAGAGAATAAGAAGATTTAGAAAACGAGAGAGAATGAATTTTCGAGAGAGAAGAACGAATTTTCGAAGTTGAATGAGCACGGGCTTTCTTCAAGAGGCAATGGAAGGTGACAAATAAAGTGACGAATATATCGGCAGTTTTTCGATTGAATCTGAGAGAACTGAGAGATTTCATAGAGCAACAACAAATCTGGCAAATAAAAAATGAAGAACTAAAATCTAATAAACTTTTTTATCAATATTCATCATATGGTAAAACTGGGCCTAAAATAGACATACAATTTTCAAACCAACTTTTCTAAATCACATAAGTGGGTTTAGAAAAGAGGCTATAGTTCAAAGAAATGCTATAATTTTTGCAGGCTGCCAAAATGGGCACCTTCATGGGTGTGTTCCTGCCCTGTCTGCAGAACATCTTCGGCGTGCTGTTCTTCATCCGTCTCGCCTGGATCGTCGGCACCGCGGGCATCGTCCAGGCATTCTTCGTCGTGTTCGTTTGCGTTTCGGTGGTAAGCGAGTTTTATCTTCCCCTAGATATGTTTCGAGGATACGTTATTCTATCATGAAACATCTTCTATCATTATAGCTTCGATTAATTTCTACAAAATCGTATTCTTTAAACAAATTTTCGGAACTATTTTGAATGAGTTTCTTCAAAATCGTATATCAAATGTTCCCTTCAAAATAGGCTTCTAGTTTTCACCTTTCAGACCTTCCTAACCTCGATCTCGCTATCAGCAATAGCGACGAATGGAGTGGTGCCTGCTGGCGGACCGTATTACATGATCTCTCGAAATCTGGGCCCCGAATTGGGCGGTGCGGTTGGAATACTGTTCTATCTCGGCACTACAATCGCAGCGTCGATGTACATTACGGGAGCCGTCGAGATTTTATTGGTACGGTTTAACATTTCCTAGACAATATTTTGATAATTCATATTTTTGAGTCTTTTTTCATTCTCGTTTTTTCAGCTGTACATATTCCCCAATCTGAAATTGTTCGATGATATATTCAACAGTTTCCGTCTATTGGGCAGCGTAATTCTGCTCATTCTCGGCACGATCGTCCTTGCCGGTGTACGGGTGAGTTAAATTTGCCTTGAAAAATATTCATTTTTCAAATATATGCATTTTTTTATACAGAAAATTATCTTTTGCAAGAAATTTTCTCTTTTCAAACATTATTTTTAAAATAAATATTTTTTTTTCTGCAAAAAGATATTTTTTCAGCAACTTTTCTTTCAAACAAAGATTATTTTTCTATCAGGAATTCTAATTTCTCATTAGAAAATTAAAATTTTTCGAAACTATTGATTTTTTTCAGGTAGTGAATAAATTCGCTCTTCCCCTGGTGTTCGTGGTGGTGTTCTGTATTATATCGTCGCTGATCGGATGCCTCATTCGATTCAACGGATCCGATTCCGTTCAGTGGGTCTTTGAGTTTTTTTTTTTTTAGATCAGGACTTTCCCTAAATTTTCAATGGTTATAAAAATGAAACGAATAAAGATTGAGCATCGTCTCTTTCAAAATTTTACATTATCATCATTCTTCATTCTTTGAAACATACTAGTTCAAAAAGTTCATTTATCTCTTCAAAATTATAACTTCCAGATTCTGCATGGTGGGCGACCGTCCAGTGGACATGACCCTCTACCTGGAGCAGACGGGCACTCGACCGAACTGCACCGCTGAGGGCCTCGAGCCCATGTTCTGTAGCACCAATGGGAGCTGCGATCCTTATTATAGTCGGGTAAGAATACTTTAGTTTAGAAGAAGTTTAGATTCTTGAAACTTGTTATCGACACCTTTCAATTTTTTGTTTATTTCGTTTTCTTTTCAGGTACGAAATATCCTCGTTTGGCACGGGTCCTCAAAGCCAGCAATCCGAAACGAGGTCAGTGTTTTTTTTTTTCTATTTTCAAAAATTGCGCGGGTTAGTAAAAATAGGTGTTCTGATGGTCTTTTATAATATATTCTTTTCTAAGGCTTTTATTTTCTTTATCCCAAAAGCTATTTCTTTGATTTTTTCTTCTTTTTCAAAACTCTCCCCTTCTCTTTCAAATATGGAAATGGCATTTTGTCAAGTAGAGCAGATATTCACTCTCCTTTGCAGTGAAAAAGACATCGAAAAATGCGTCGCTCGAAATTAGTTCCGCGCAGCTTTTTCTTACTTTTTGAGAGATTCGGGCATGTTTTGAAATCCAAAAGAAAATAGGACGATTTTCGGAAGGGTGCAATTTATAAGTAAAAAATTGATTTTTTTCAAATCATTACAATGCAGGCATCGCATACAAACTTTGAAGTATTCTTTCACAAAATATTACATTTTTAACCTTACGTAACTCTGAAAATTTATAAAGAAAGACATCTTTCGGCTTGATATAGATAATATTCCACACAATCAAAAGTAAAGAAAAATCTCTAGCTATTTTAGAGTTTCTTGAAACTTACATCGGATATTTATTTGATTTTGCCACATTACCAAAGGCTATGGTCTATTAAATTGACCTTTGACATTTTTGAGACATACTTAAAAATTCATTCCTATTTTTCCCTAGAACCATAAATTCACGTTCCACTGGTCATCGGCTTTATTGCATCATTTTATAGTTTTCCTCTATCTCTTTTTACTTTCTTAATTTTTCTGTGTCTTACCCATTATTTCTCCGATCCTATTCCAGTAATATTACTTCCTCAAAGAAAAAGAGTACTTCAAATTCTTTTTCTATAAATTCTGCTTCTCATAAAATTTATCCCACTCTTCACATTCATTATATGGGACTTTTGAAACCGAATAACGAATAACCCAGAAATCGAGATAAGAGGAAAAGTTAAAATGGCAACAGAAATAGCAGGCGAAATTTAGATAGAAAAAGGTGTAGATTTTAAAATTATAAGAGGAAATAGTACTGGAAATGTGGGAGAAAGAAAGAAAATGGTATAGAGATCAATTATTGCGTAGAAAATAATGAGTTTAATGGGAGCTTTACGAAATTGTGGAACTTGGAAAATGAAAGCTACAAATTAAAAGAAGAAAATTTTTATAAAGATTTGAAAATGTTAAAAAATGAAGCCTGAAATAAATATCGAAAGGGACTCTATAAAATTCTTCAATATTTTATCTCGCAGTTAAATTTGTCAAAAATAATGAACCTAAAATTATTTTTAAAAAATTGAAACATTTTTTCAGCCAGTAATCAAAGGCATGTCGAGCGGCGTGTTCTTCGACAACCTCTGGTCAAAATACCTCAAAGGAGGCGACATACTGTCCAAGGATCCTAAGGTACGTTGCAGAACTTTTAGAAATTCTCAGTTTCTCTCGAATTTTAATTCTATGAGAACCAAGGTTTGAAGAAGTTATCATATTGATACCATTCCAAAACATTGTATGTTTCCAAAATTTCATAGCCAAGAAGAGTTGTTAATGCTTCAATCATACGACTTTTTTATGCTCATCAAATTTCCCTTAAAAATTATTTTGATTTTGCAGGATCGTGGCGAACAAGGCAAGGCCTCCGAGTACTACATTTACGCTCAACAGGTTACGTCTTTCATGATTCTCATCGGAGTCTTCTTTCCGTCCGCTACAGGTACATTTTTGGATCCTATAATACTTTCCTATTTTTTTTATAAGTTTCACAATGTTTAACTATTGAAATTTTACAATTATGTTAGTCTGTGTAAATAGTTTCATTGAAATAATATTCTGAGATACGATGTTTCATGAATTCGGTAAATTTCAACCTTATCTTTACAATTCTCGCTTTATCACTTTAGCACTTGATAACGATCGGCATTTTTTAGGAATAATGGCAGGCTCGAATCGTTCGGGCAATTTGCGAGACGCGGCCAAGTCGATTCCCCTCGGGACGCTCGCTGCGCAGAACTTCACTAGCATCATTTGTAAGTTGGCTTCCTTGAATTATTCTTCACTTATAACATGGGAATAAACTTAGAATCAGAGATTCGTCTCTTGAAACAAATTTCGGATGATTTTATATAGAAAAACTCGAAAATGAAATGATTATGTTTCAAAGGAAACACCTATCTTTCCCCTGTGGTTGAAATGTTGCAGCCTATCCTTAGCGCCATTCTATAAATTAGTAACAAGGTTTATCCAGAAAAAACAGGCATATAGCAATGCTTCGAGTAATGTATTCTTTCGATATTTTTTCTTCCACTCAACCTTCTTTCAAACTTTCTATTTTCATATAATTTGAAAAGCTTTTGATTTTTTAAAATTTCTGCATAGTGCAATGATTTTCAAAAATTCCTAGACCACTCAGCTCGAGAAAAGTCGAAATTACACTTGCTCTGAGCATAAGCGGGAGATTGAATAACCAGAAAATATCGCTTTTCTTTCTGGCTCTGCGTTTCTTATCCTTTCTTATGCTAAAAGATAGGATTAGCTATGGGGCAGACATTTGTTCGAATAGAGTACACTTTTGCGTATCTTATGTCAGAATTTTATGCTCATTCTCGCGACGCTCGATTGCACATAAAAATTCGCAAAACATGAAGGAGAAAACTAAATATCTTTTTTCTCTAAAACTTTTTAACATGGGGATCTTCACTTTTTCTCAGGAATAAGAAAAAATCTTGGTTTTACCGGAATTCCAAAGTTTGCGCTAAGTCAAGTCCTCTCATTTTTTATTTTTCATAACTTAGGCAATTTATTTTATGGCTAGTTTGAAGCGTAATAAAACTTGATAGAAATTTCGGGATTTTATATTTTAGCTGAAAATATCCCAACCTATTTTCTTTCGCTATACCTTACCAAATAGTTTAGGATTTTTGAAAATTAACGTGTTTTTGAAGATTTTCCGATCGTTAGCCATTACTTATGAATTGGGCTAATATATGAATTTTAAATGGGACGAGAGATCGTAAATATGAGAGGTGAAAAGATACAGAGAATAGTAAATAGTCGAGGAAAATAGGAATAAAAGAAGCAGAAATATGAAAAATAACATTAGAAAATAGAAATAATGATAGAAAGAAGATAAAATTGAGGGATGAATGTTTATGCGAAAGGCTGACTCGCTTTCTTATATGGATACTGGCGGTCTAAAGTTGGGGACCGTATTTAGAATAGATTGCAAATAAAATAAATCCAAAAAGTGGGGTGGATAAGCAAATCTTTAGAGAAAATATCCGAAAAATATTTTCCCATTTCTAATCAATAAGAGCTAGGTTTTGAGTTTTATTTTAAAAGTCATGGTAGTTAGGCTAATTTTCCAAAACTTGACAATTTTGATCGTTTTCCCCAAAATACTCTTCAAGATAAAAACTTTCCCTCGTTTTTGCTACAAATTTTTATCAAACTCCCTCCAAATAATTTACCTCATCCAAGCCATTCAGAGTATTCAAAAAGAGTACATTTGGTTTTTCCTTTCCAGTTATGGGCTGCAATAAATCGACTCTGCATAAATTATTGTTATGGGTAGGTCTGGGAAAATTGGCCTAAAATTAAGCACCGGGGATCTAGGAAGTTGAATTTTCAATGAATTTGGAAAAATGTCTTGCATAGAAGAAAATCAAGCAAATCGTTTATTATTTCCTCGAATATCTTCATCAAAATTCTGAATTTGTAATTATGAAAAAGTTAGACATTGAAAATTTTTTGAATGACTTTTTAATGCTTATTCTAAAGATCAAAACAATTTTTTTCATAAAATGAACGGTAGCCTATGAAAACCACCTGGCTTATAACCTCTTTCCACCTCATTTTTTATTTCGTCAAAGGAAGAAAGAAGACGGATGAGTCTGTCCTTGTCAGAAAAACCCTAAAGAAAACTGAAAATGATTGAATGATGCTCAATTTCTGCTTTTATTTCTCGAAAATGATAGGGAAAATGAGAAAAAATTAGCGAATTCTTGATTAGGGGGTAAAGTCATTTATGGAGGTAATTTTAAAAAACGTATTGAAGATGAAATTTAATGCATTCTGGCAAAAATCTAAGAATATTCTAGCTTTTTAAATTATTTTTCGGTTAATTAGACGCATAGTTAAGGTTTGAATAATTGGCATAACGATAATTATTTGATAGCTAACTAAATTATGAGTGATTAATAGCGAGAATGATCATTGAATTATTAGAAGAGAACTTTCTAGTTTTGCACGCCTCTGAAACCTATATAATCTTTGATGTGTTTTTGCGCTCTAAAGTATAGTCCAAACTTATTTCTAAACAAGCTCCGAAGATATCTTCGTTGGAGAAAAGAGGACGGGCAATTGAACAATTGAGTTACGCAAGAAAACTATTATCCTTGTGACTCTTCAAAAAAGAAACGAAAATTTATTCAGAAGATGAAGTTTTCATCGAAATTCAGAAATTACAAAAAAGTACGGTTTCGCAGAAAATGAAAT
This sequence comes from Diploscapter pachys, assembly GCA_002287525.1. Taxonomy (NCBI): domain Eukaryota; kingdom Metazoa; phylum Nematoda; class Chromadorea; order Rhabditida; family Rhabditidae; genus Diploscapter; species Diploscapter pachys. The sequence continues at coordinate 42,036 of LIAE01007718.1, forward strand.
CTCAATTTTTCAGATCTCATTGGCGTAGTTCTGATCGGTTCTACCGTCTCTGAGATGTTTCTTCGTGACAAATACGGTCGATCAGCGTTCGGACGATTGATTATTTCCGAGCTAGCCTGGCCGTTTCCTACAGTCATTTTGGTAGGGTATTTCTTAATTTTTCCCAAAAGGCATCTATCAAAAATCTTAATTTTTAGCTAGGTTGTTTCCTAGCCTCGGTCGGAGCCGGGATGCAATCTCTAACGGGAGCACCAAGGTTGTTACAGGCCATTGCCGCAGGTAAACATTTGGAAATTTCATTGTAAAGACTTTAAATCTTATCCTATTCTTATTGCGAATTTTTCCTTAATTTTCTTCTAACGACAGAACTGCTTTCTGTTAAAAAAATCATTTCCATGAATTTTGATGCATATCTAGAGCATTATGATGGAAACTAACTTGTTTTCAAATGATCAGCAAGAATTGAAAATTCTAAACTTCCGTAACAATCGAAACTTATTTTGGAACTCTTTTTCAGACGATGTGATTCCCTTCCTGAAGCCATTCCAGAAGATGGACAAAAGAGGCGAGCCTCTCAGGGCTATTTTCGTGACGATCTTAATCTGCGAGTGCGGCATTTTGATCGCTGTCCTCGAAAGCCTCACTGCTCTCATTACACAGTAAGACAGTTACAATATGCCTTTTCAATCGACAATTTTTTCTTGAAAATTCGATCTATTGAATTGTTCAAATTTTATAGGTGAAACGACAAAACTGAGAATTGAGTGACCATAGGTTTCAGTCAATTGTCAAATCGTTTGAAGATTTCCCATTTTTATTGCTTCAGTATTTTGATTTTTAAAAAGTATTTTTAAAAATTCCAGATTCTTCCTGATGTGCTACCTGGGCGTGAACGCAGCCTGTGCGTTACAATCGCTGTTGAAATCACCCGGATGGCGGCCAGGATTTAGACATTATCATTGGTAAGAATTTTTCAGTTCATTTGAAAAATAGCCGTTCCAGAAACTTTGTTTTTGCCTATAAAAGGTGTATTTTGTAACCTTTATTCGTATCTTCTCACAGAAAAACGATCCATTTGATACAGAATTAGCAAAATGTTCATAAATGTTAGCTATGTTTCCAAATTATATATTTTTTCTTACAATCCTTTGTCTGTTTCTTCTTTGACCATAATTTTAAAATCAATCCGATGAAAATTCAAGTATTCAAGTATTCTTCCAGGTCCTTGTCCTTCATCGGCGCGATTCTGTGCGTTGCGGTGATGTTCATCTCCGCGTGGCACTTCGCCCTGATCGCCATTTTCGTCGGTGTGGCCGTGTACAAGTACATCGAGTATGCGGGTGCCGAGAAGGAGTGGGGCGATGGAATCAGGGGATTGGGACTCAGTGCCGCTAGGTATGGAGAGTTCATTTTTTACGATTTAAAACTTTTAAGCATGCTTTGATCATCTTATGCATGCTGGCAGATTTGTCTTGTTTAATTGTGATTTATGAAACCAAAATTCAAAAAATCACATCAAAATTTCATGAAATTGTTGCTTTCGAAAAAACGGCAATGTAAAGTTTGTCAATTGTTCTTTAAAAAATTATTTGTATCTTGAAAATAATCTAAAAATATTGCAAGAATGGTAAATACGATATCGAATATCTTATTACTCTAGATTCGCGCTTCTGAATCTGGACGAGAAGCCTCAGCATTCGCGCAACTGGCGACCTCAATTACTCGTTCTCGTGGATGAAGTCGAGTCGCAGAAGACCAAGGGCGTCATGCATTTCGTCTCGCAGCTCAAGGCTGGAAAGGTAAACTTCATTTTTCTATTATTTTAGTTGTGTTTCAAAATTTTCTTTAATTTCAGGGTCTAACAATCGTCGCTCTCTGCCTCGAAGGCGAATACGCGAAAATGGCGAAAGTAGCGGCCGCGAAGCAACACGTAAAACTAAAAAAAAGATAATTTTAAAATGTTGTAATTTTACAGGAACTTCGCGGAATGATCCACAAGCACAAAATCAAGGGCTTCTCAGACGTGCTGGTCACCGAGAATATTCTGGATGGAATTAGCTGTCTCGTACAGGTAATTTCTTAATTTTTATCATTTTCTTAAGGCTGTTGCATTGCATAAGTAAAAAAAAACCTCTGAATTTGCATATTTTTGAAGCATACCTAATGTAGAAAATATTGATACTTTTGATTTTGATGATGAATGTTATTCAAGTCATATCGCTCATTTCAAAGCACGTTGAATAAGTCTGGTAGATGAAACTTACAAAATTCACGGCTTATTAATTTCTGTTTATATGATCAACACATACATCCTAGTACAGAATTCAAGGATAGTTGAAAATTAAGATCCCTTGAAACTTATTCTTCGAATTTCAATAAATTCATTTTTCCAGACCTCCGGTTTGGGTGGACTTCGGCACAACGCGGTCGTTCTGGGCTGGCCGGATCACTGGAAGCAGGAGAACCAATGGCATGTCGCGCACAATTTCGTCCATATCATCAGGACGATCACCGCTTCTCAGTACGTTATTTGTCTATTTTTGCTCAATTCACATCAAACACTGTTAAAATCTGTAATTCCGCATATTTTATAGATTGTTTGAAACATCTTTGAAATTCATTATTGAAATTGAAGTACAAAAACTATTGACATTAGTAATGGTAATGTAGCAGAAATAAATAACATGCGTTGGAACATATTTAATTTCAGATGCGCAATTCTGGTGCCGAAAAACGCACACGATTACCCTCCGACAGGCACGAAAGTCACAGGAAATATTGATGTTTGGTAAGTTCTCGAAGTTTGTTTTTCAAATAATTGAATTTTTAGGTGGGTCGTCCACGATGGAGGTCTTTTGATGTTGCTGCCATTTTTGTTGCGACAACATAAAACTTGGCGAAACACAACGCTGAGACTATTCGCTATTGCACATGTTGAGGTTGGTAAATTTCAATTTTCCCTTTGAAGAATGGATAAATTACTAAATTTGCAGAAAAATATCCATTTTTCGCTCAAAATGAACCAACAACTTTTTTTTTCTTTTTATTTTCCACCGTGAATCAGAACGATTCATTTATCATGAAAGGTGAAGATAATAGCGCCATAAATCGACAAAAGAATCATTCTGCAAAATAAATGAATAATTTGTCATCGTACGTAATACTTTGTAAGGGCGAAAACAATTGAAGAAATTAGCCAATTTCGGTGCAATGCGAAAACAAAAACATCGAAAATTATGAAAATATCAAATTTGTATGGAAATTAGTAATTTTTGAGAAAAATAAGGGCTTTTTTTTTGAAAAATATGCAAGAAGTACTAATTTCTGAAGATTATGAAATTTTGAAGAAAACTACATTTTTGAGATATTCAACAAAGTAAGAAAATTCAGGACAATAACGTGCAAATGAAGGCGGATCTCGAGAAGTTCCTCTACCATCTCAGAATCGACGCCAAAGTTGACGTCATTGAAATGGTGAGTTAATTTGATGAAACTCGTTTATTTTTTCTTGTATAAACCTGACGATCTATTGATCAAATATCGCTGTAACTTTTCGAACCTCTACTTATACTTTTCTTGGAACATATGCCAAGTTCGGAAACTAATTCAATAAAAAAGTACAAAATTGTGGCTCAGTATATTTCCGAAAGAACTTACGATATGATGAAAAACCACTCGATAATTTAGCGGTTGATGTGATATAAACAGTAAATTTAGACCGACTCCGATATTTCTGAATACACCTATGAAAGAACGATTAAAATGGAAGAGAGGAGTAAAATGCTAAAGTCGCTGAATAAAACGGACAGAAGCAAGGACATTCAAGCGCATCTCGAAGAAGTCACGCAGAGGAAATTGTCCAAAATTAATGAGGATAGTATGGTAGGTTGTGATTTTATTTATTTGTTTCTAGTTCTTTTATCATAAGTTAGATTTTTTCTCATTTATGAAGATCAGAACCTTCATTTTCTAGCTTCAAAATTACTTGTTTAAAAAATCTTTAATTTAGCCCTCCATCCATGATAGACTTGATAAATTGGAGAACTCTATTCACAATCAAGATAATGCGAAACCCATTCAAAAGGAGGGTCGGGTTCGGTTTAGCGAGGATGAGGTAAATTTACCGTAATTTTTAAAAATCACACTGGATTGAAATTTTTAGACGAAGTCGACGAACGCTGAGGAAACGAGAAGAAGGAGATATAACGTACATAAAATGCACACGGCTGTGAAGTTGAATGAATTGATGAAGAACAAAAGTACCGATGCACAGATGATATTCGTCAATCTCCCTGGCCCTCCTGAACCTTCGTCAGATGTTTATTGTGAGTTTTTGCTATTGTTTCTAAGTTTATAAAAATGACAATAACCGTCACAGCAGAGAATGAGGAGTAGTTTTTTTTTATTGTTTTGCCTTGGGAATGCTGCCATGGATTATAAAGATCATTTTGGAAGATATTTTGAAGAAGTCGTAAAACATAGAAAAAGAATCCTTGTTCTAAAAATATTTTATTGAGCATTTACATTGAATGTGGTAGATTGAAACATTTCATTCTAAAATGAATTATGAAATTGTCAAAACTCATTTCAAATGTTTTAAAAAATTTCTACCTTCTTAACATTCTAACATACGTTTCAAGTAATCACTAATGTGGAACGAATTTAAATTTGGCAACTCATCTAAGAGTTTCTATGGCAAAACCTTATTCAAGAATTTAAAAGCCCATTTTCCAGATATGGAATTCATCGAGGCACTCACCGAGGGCCTTCGTCGTGTCGTTCTGATTCGCGGTACGGGCGCAGAGGTCGTCACCATCTATTCGTAAATAGACTTGGGAAAATCGAACTCTTAAAAAATCCTAAGAATTTTTCATCAACTGATTTTTACAAGTCTGGAAAAAGATCTTCTTTGATAGAATTATTGATTTTCCGAATGTTATATTTCAGTTTTGATGATTTCTAAAATTTGCATTCTGAAAAGTATAAAAAAACCTAAATTTTCGAAATCATCTAAATTTTCAAGGTTCTAAGAATGTTGCTTAAAATCGAAAGAATTGGAAAAATTGACTGATTTTTAGAGCCTTTAAGTTTTTCACCGCTCCCCCTCCATTCTTGCCTTGTATTATGTTATTTTCTCAAAAAGTTGAATTTTTTCAAAACTCTTAGAAATCACGCTCATACGTGTATAGAAATGATAGCAAGTATCTATTGACTAGGCTATTTTAGGGCATTATTTTTTGGGTGATTTGAAAAAGTCATCCATTTTTTTGGAACAACCTGGAGTTGAACAGAATTAATTTTCTCGATTTTCCAAAAATGGTCCGATTTTTTCGAGGATCTATTTCTGATCGATACATATTTTAGCCATATACATTTTTCTCTGAATGACGCATCATGACCGGTACATTTCATTTACTTTTTCAAAGGATATAGTCGACTTGAAATGGGGCTTGAAAAAGTTCGAATTACTTTTTCGTGATTTTTAAAATTTGTCTTTCATTTCTTTAATCAATTCATAGCAATTTCGTAATTCAGGCTTAGAATAACCTATTCTTCTTGCTCTTCCAAGCCCCATTTCAATCATTTTATTATGTTATCTCATTTTTAGAATATTCTGTGCAACCATTTTCGAAGAATTAAAACTAATAAAATTTCGATACAAGATTTGAATTTTATCATTTTTGTTGCGAAAAGTTAGAAGGGTATGATCTAAATCTTTTAACTAAAGAAATATCCCGGGTTATCGGCAAAAAATCATCACGAATATTTATAAATACTCATCACATAATAAAGCATGGGGAAGGACAAAAGTGATTATGATATTGCGCATTTTATACTAGATAAAGATTTAACTCTGCCAGCAGTTCTGGAAATATCATCTTTCTCTTCTCACTGTAGAATGCAAAAATATGCATAACCATACATTCAAAATCTTTCGATTTAAAAAAAAGCTATGTAAAAGGCTTAGGAATAATTCTACTTTCGTTATTGAAGGAACAGAACTAATTCTTGAAATATGAAAAAAAAATCGATACAAATATTTTCGCGTGAAGTATTTCAGCTGCCTTCCAGAAAAGTACACCTCTTCAAACAAACTTTATCTGAACTTGTCGGGTGATGATAATCGGTATACAAAATAGGGTGATTTCGAATAGACAAACGGTTGTCGTATTCGGAGATAAATAAATTTCTGGGTCAAATAAAAATTACTGGAATTGGCCTTACCTAAAAATGTGGGATTTTTCATCAGTTACTAAAATCTGGGAAAGAGATACTACTCCAATCAAAATATACACGAAAACGTTCAGGGATTATCAAATTAGAGATCTGGTAAAACGAAAGAAAATTTATCAGCTTGCTTAAAATGAGATTATCTATTGAAAAGATCTGAATCAGTAGAGATATCGAGTAATCAAATTTTGGATTTTCTTTTTCAGAAAGGAAGAAAATTCTCCATTTTATGAAGAAGTACTGGAAAAACAAGAAATTGAGTATTTCTAATGAAAGATTTAGAAAAAAAAAACGAGTAGGATTATATAATTTTTAAGAAAGAAAGAAAACTAGCACCTTAGTCAGTTTTAGGGAATAATAAAAATGCAAGAAAAGTGGATAAAAATCAGTTGTGGTAATGTGGATTGTAGGGTTTAATTATTTTTGGAAGAAAAGGAGTGGGAAAACTGTAAGCCTACAAATCCAACTCAAAAATTTTAGGGGTAGAATTATTTTGATAAGAAATGTGACAGGAGTCAGTGTAGAATTGAAAAGTAGACTTGGAGAATTTAGACTTGATTTTAAAAAATTCCCTTTGAAAGATAAAAAGAAAAAAATCCGAACTAAGTCAAAGATATGACAGTTTTAGGATTTTAGCGTATTTTTCACTTTCCTTCATAAAATTGCCGATCTAAACTCCCAAGTCTTTTGTTCACTTTTCATAGTTTGAGAACTAGGGTCAATGGCTTACTTGTTTGGGATACTGTAGATCAAGGGGAGTGGGGGGAATTATTGTAACAGGTGGTTGTTGAGTGGTTCAGTATGGGGAGTCGAAAAGGCGATAGGGTCGATTGGGTCGGATGAGGGGCGGGGGATAGGCCTGTGTGGGAGAGTCGAGGGCGCCGAGGGGTGGGGCGTTGCCGTGGTTGGAATGGGAGGGACCCGCCATGTGCGAGGGATCCAGAGGACCAATGGCTGTGCCTGCGCCCGTGGAGCCAATACTGAAACAAATTACGTTAAGATTTTCTCTCCGTTTGAAAGTTTTGCGGAACAGCATCAAAGAGGAAATAATTATCACTTTCTTGAAGTTAAAATAAAAATTATGAAAATTGCAAGATCAACAATTGACAAAATATTGTAGGAAAATAGAAAATGGAGTACCTGGGAGACTGCCCCAAATCATACGGAGTGGGAGCGCTGAAGGTCAGGAACTTCTCCCAGTAGGCCTGAAATGTGACGTTTGTCAAATTAATTTTCAATTTCTATGTCCATAGAAAAGGGATTGATTTTTCAAAACGTTCTTTTCTATTTAAAGAAAGTATGAAACATACATGAATCTAGGTTTGCAATTCAAATCGAAAAACTATTATTCGACTATGTTTCAAAATGATCATTTTGCAATATCAACAAATCAAATTAATGTGACCTGAACTAATAAGATAAAAAGTAATTCGAAAAATTTTAAACAAAAAAACTTACCGGTTTCATTTTGAGCAGCTCGATCATAACTTGTTCGTGAGCTCTGGATTCTCTGAAATAATAAATTCAGTTTCGAGTTGGGAATTTAATGCTCAATTTGACTTGTTATTGATTCTATATTTTTGCTAATAATAATGAGTGATTTTCAATCACAGATATAGAGGCGTAAGCAGGATTTTCCCTTTCCAATCCCAGAAAGAGTAAATTTTGTTCATGACTTCATATAAGTAATTTGCCTTAAAATCAGATACCTGCCGGCTGCATTGAGATTGTCCATTTTCTGCTGCGGAATGAGCACCGAAGGGGCAACGACTCTGGCAATGTTCTCGATTGGCATCTTGCTCAGATGAGCCTGATTTGCCACCTGGAAAGAAATCGAGCTTGAAAATTATCCCTATATCAGAAGTTTCTATCACTATTCATATATTTGTTCTACTGTCTATCGAAAAATATTGAAACCTACAGATTTCATTTTTTATTTTAGAAAAGAAAATGCCAACTTACCCTTTGCCAGTGGAGACAAAGATAGGCGAGAGTGTCCCGATTGGGCTGCGGCAGGTCGCAGATGGCCGCGTTCAGCGCCAGCAGCATATCTTTGCTCTTCGTCGCTCGCACGAATTCCAGCAGAGACGATCTCGGAATCAGGGGGTCCTAAAGTTTTCTTTGAAAATATCATTTTTCTAAAATTTTCAAATTCTATAAGATTATGATAATCCTTTGGGTAAATCAGAAGAATAAAAAACTGTCAATTCTGGTTTTTTTTTCTTCCAAAAATGGATACCTCAAAACATTTCTAAATAATATTTCTCGAAAATTTCGTACCCTGAGCTCTCTGAGGAACTTCTTGATGCAGTCGGTGATGACCTCGGTGTCCTGCATCTCCAACTTCGGAATCGCTCGAGCAGTCCGCAACTCGTTCAGCAAGGAGGTCACCTGGAAAAAGAAATTTAGTAAGTTTGACAAAATCGATTTATTATCAAAGTAAGTTTACTTTGATTTTATTCGATTTTTATTTTAAAAAATAATTGAAATTCATAGGAGTTTTCATCAAAATACATTAGATATATGTAACAGATTTTGTATAAATTCTGGTAAGTCTGAATGAACTCGATAGTTCGTATGGTGGCGCATTCGTTTAAAAAAATCACCCGAATAAAAATAATTAAAAAAAAAAAAACTACATATTTGAATCATTATAATATAAATTCAATTTTTAAATAAAGTAAATTCGATAGGTTTTATATAGATATCTAAAATTCTTACACTAGAAATCTTCCCAGGCACTCGGTAGATCCCCTCGTGAGACAGGCCCCTTTTCTCGAGGGCAACGACGCAGTGAATAATCGGGTAGGGAATCATGGGGGTCGAAGGCGGGCAGAAATCCTGCGAAAGAAAGAAAATCATAAGCTAATTTAAAATAAGATCGAAAAAAAAATGGAATCGATTAATACTTTCAGTAAAATTTGTATAAAGTTTGCTTGAAACTTATAAACATCTATCTTCATTTTTACCTTTAAATAATAATAATAGTCGAAAGACTTTTTGCAAATAAAGTGATCATTGTAACAGACGCAACTCCTTGTATTAAACTTTTTTGGAACATATCCGAAATTTTCTATTTTACCTGAAGTCTGTAAACGGACGGATCTCCACGCTTTCTGCTCGGCGTCCTTGGAGTGACCGTGCGCGGCACGCAAGGAAGTGGCAGACGCCTAAAAAATATATATATTTTTTAATCAATAAAATATAGAATTTTTCTAAATATCCTAAATTCGCTAATTTTTATCCATCAAGTTCAAATCAATTCATTCCCACACAATTCAAATTTCAGAAAGCGCTTTACATGAAACAGCGCCGTGGGTTTTTGCTTATTTTTAGACAAAAACTTAGATTTCTAATTCCGAGAAAAAGACACAAACAGACTTACAGCGAGCAAGTTTTGTGGACTTGTTGCTGGCAGTCTGAGCATTTGACTGCGGGTTTGGATGTGAAGTTGATGCCTCCGTGGCACACGTCGCAGGTCGTGATTTTGAGGAGTGCGGAGAGCGGCTCGAAGCGATGTCTTCTCTCTTCGATTCTGCGGCCGTTCGTCCACGACTTGCCTCCCGGCGTGCGCAACTGGCCGCGACTGGAAAATTGAAACTTTGACTGGCATATTTAGGATTTTGTTTGCAAATAATAATATGCCATTTATGAATGTGTAAAAATCTAATTTTATTTTTAAAACTAAATGGGGCTATGTGGAAGCACTACTTGGAGGACTGTTGATACTTCTTAAAGTTTCTCAAACTTACATATCCAAAGTGCTTGCAGTTCTTCCCGACTGCGGCTGGAAGTTGCCTGGTGGAGTTTTAAAATCCTAAAAAATCAAATAAGTTTCGGTTATTACATAAATAATTTCTTGCTCTCAAGGAAATCGTTACAAAAGTATTTTTCTAAAAAAAATTCAGACAACTAGGAAGCGAACAAGTTTTGGTGAAAAAATGAGTGCGCTTTCCAAAAAAAGATTATTTTACTCCTAACCTTGAGCAGACTGTTCTCCGAGAAACTCTTCCTGAGACTGCGCTTGTGGATGGTCTTCGGGAGCGGCTGCATGCGATTCTCGCTGTTGAACAGGTACTGCGATTGGGGAGGTCTGGAGAGAGCATTTAAAAGTTACAGTAATCTAACTGATAAAATTTGAAAATCTAGGATAATTCGTCATGAAATTCATAAACATTCCAAATTATAATTTGTGTAGCATTGAGAAAAAAGTCAGTCTAAGTTAACTGCAACATTTTTGCATGATCAAGAATAGAAGATTGCAAAATGCCTGGGATAATCTACAAATTCAGCGATTCAAAACTATCTCATCCTATTGTATATAATAGACTGATAAAACCGTCTGACATAATTTTGTTCACCTGTTCTCCTGCTCCTCGCCCTCAGTGATGTGGATGGTGGTGCGCACCTCGATGCGTTCCTGCTGCTCCTTCGACCTCTTTGCGGGCAGTTCGTCGCGCTGAAAATGAGTTTTTTTTCTAGTTTTATTTTTTTAAATATATTTCTCCACAGTATTTAGAGTTTTTTTAGAAAGAAAAAGAACTAGTTTATGAAAGACCTGAAGCACCGCGCCGAGTTTTACTCCATTTTCCATATTTTAGAGTTTTGTATGCATACATCCAACTACATCAGTAATATTGGGCGTTAAAAACCTGATTCAATCTTAGAAAATCTTGAAACACATCTCAAAGATATAAATTTTCAAGTAACGACATTTCAGGAAATGCATTTTTTATGTCAAACTTTTAGAGACATTTCAAATTCCCAGTTCTCCTACCAAATCATCCTCCTCCTTAATGGTGTATCCAGTTGTGATTCTGGACTGCTTGCGTTTGGGAGGTGCGGTCGAGGAACGTTGCTTCAGAATTTGATGTTGCGACGAGCGATTGTAGGCTCGTCCATTCCTGGAAAACTAATTTTCGAAAAGTAATCATTCAGGAAAGATGCTGGTTTAAAGATAAGGCTTTTTTAAAAAAAAAAAACAAACAAAATAGCCGTACGTTCAGAAAGTTTTCGCTAAAACAAGAAAATTTAAACTTTTGATTACTTTAACTTCTCGTACCTGAGCACGCCGGCCTCTTGCTCCATGTTGCAGGAGTCTGCCGTTTCATCATAGTCCAAATTGTCGCTATCCTGTTCATCCGAGATGTTCTAAATTTCCCGAATCATTAGCAATGCTTCAAGTTTCTTATAGAGCTATAAGAATCATCAAGATTTGTTGAGGAGCTGAACGTATATAGTGGGTATATATTCGATTGAAATCATCAAAACATGCAAGACTAAAAAATGAAATATTTCATTTTTGACTTACGGTCACATTTTTGCGTCCCCTAACT
>LIAE01007718.1:53705-65791 GCA_002287525.1 Diploscapter pachys
AGGTGATTTGAGTAAGAGTTGATCATAACAAGATAAATTTCAATTTTTTTTCGGATTATGTTTCAAAATTTCTTGAAATGCATTTGCATTTCATAAGAAACTGATTTGGGCAAGAAATGATCCTAACAAACCAGAAAAAGTATATTTCTTTTAAGAAAATGCATCACTCGCTCAAACTTGGGGAATTTCGAACCGCATGAAACGGGATAGTGTCATATTGAGAGACGGAAAGAAAACATGCCTTTTCTCTCTCTCTCTCTCTCGATAAGACATACTATTTTTCATGGGGTTAACCGCAGTTCGAAATTTCCTAAGTATACACTCGCTTATCCTAATCTAGTATCAGATTAGATTCTCCTCGATTTTAAGAGTGACCTTGATGACTTGTTGTATCATTTTGAATCTGTTGTCCATGAGTTTGAGATCTTCCTTCATCTGGCTGATCTCGCTCAGCTGCGTTCGCGCGTCGTTCCGCGCGTCATTCAGCTCAGCCAATGCAGTCTTCAGCTCCTGGTCACGTTGGCTGAAAAAATCAAATAAAAGTGATATTTTTGAAAAATTTATGATTTTTGATCGTTTTTTTTTAAACATTTTTCTTAAAACCCTAAATTATGTAATTCCTGGATAAAGGCTATCCTGAATCTTAATAATTGATTTCTCTTTATTTTGAAATCACACCGAATTTCTTTAAAAAATCCAAGTATGCTAATTTTCTTCACTTCTAACCTCAACTTAGCCTTCATCTCTTGTACGGCGATTCTGAGCTCCTTGGCCTCCTCCGCGGATTTGCACCAGTTCCTTCGCAGCCTGTCGATCGAGTCGATGGCCGTCAACATTTCTGGGAAATTTATTGTCTTGAAAAATAAGAGATGTTTCAGAATTTACTAATATACCTTTCACTAAATTTTACATCGATTTCACACTGGCTTCAAGTGAATATTTTGAAAACAAAATGTTTCACGAAATTCTCATATTTTTCGTGGAAAAAGTATTTCAATAGTCAGATATAGTTAGGCTTCTTCGAATATCATTAAAATGATCATAAACTTCCTTAAATTTAGGACTTTTTCCATGGTTTTTGAAAAAATTCGACGTTTTTTTTCCAGGACAAGCCTTCCTTACCAGTGTCATGCCTGCTCTGAATGCGAGCCTTCTCCTGAATGCTGTTGAAGAGCAGTTCCATTAGTCGCCTCGCTCCCTCGGAGGACACCATCCCTTGGCTTTGCGGATTCCCACTCCCATTCCCGCTCGATCCAGACGAGCCCAACATCGACTCTTCTGGCAAATTTCCGAATTAGGAGAAATTCGATAAACCTACTCTTCCAGAATAAATACAAATTAAGGAAAATCCCAGGAAATTTAGGTGAGACCAATAAAAACGAACAGGGAATTGAAAATTTTGAGGAAAAATAGAAGAGTCTGATGGAAAGGCTCGAATTTGTTGAGGATAGACAAGAGGCACTGCTGAACCAGTGAGAATTAGGAAATTCCAGAATAATTTTAGAAATTTTCACGGAAAAATTGGACAAGTCCAGAGTGAAAACCAATAATCCCAAATTGTAGCGGAAAATGAGCAGCAAATAGAGTGAAACTTTGAAATTTTGTTCAAGATAAGCACGACGTTGTTCCAGAACGATCAAATCAAGAAATTCTAGAAAAGTTCCGAAAAATTTCACGCATTTTCCAGAGAGAAAAAAGCCGAAAATTCAAATGGACTCGATTCGCGGGCCCCGCCCACCTTCATTCATCCCTGCATTTTCGCCGCGCGGTTTTCACAATTCCAACGCATCCTTGTCACTTCTCGGTTTTCCTTTGTGTTTCTTCGGTGGTTTTTGACAAAATTCTCGAACTGTCCCAGAACAAATCACTTCGAATCTGTTCTAGAACAAAACGTAAAAATCTCACGAAAATAATCACTTCGTTTTTCCCCAATAAAATCGATATTTTGCCAAAAAGGGACTTGTAATTTGGACTTCTCTCGATTTAGGGATTTTTACAAATAATTTTTCGGATTTTCAGCGTAAATGGGAAACAGCGAGAGCGTGCCGATCCCCGGCGGAGGGACTGAGGGATACCACATTTTGAGGGTACGATTTTTAATTTTAAAAAAATAGTTTTTTTTCAAGTCCAAAAATGTCTAATTATTCTTTTCAGGTCCAGGAAAACTCGCCCGGAATGATGGCGGGACTCGAGCCGTTCTTCGACTTCATCGTCTCGATCGGCAACACTAGATTGGTAGGATTTTTAAAAATATTAATTAGGAAATTTTTTGCGTTGATTTAAAGAAAAATGTTTTATAAATTCAAATTATTGCTTAAATTCTAAATCTTTTTTGAATGAATAATTGCTGAAACATATACGAAAAAAGCGTTTTTTAATGTTTGGATAATTTTGACCAAGAACGTTTAGAAACGAATATATTTGCTTGGTCTTTGATTTTATGAAAATTTCCTGAAACGTATCACACTTTTCCAGGACAAGGACAACGACGCGATGAAGGAAATTCTGAAGCAGCACGTGGATAAATCCATCGAACTCACTGTGTACAACAGGTAATTTACAAGAAAAATTCATCTTCTTTCGCGAGTTTCACAAAATTAATATGTATCTAAATGTTCATATTTTAAAGTATGTTTCAGATTCTTTGATCTCGGCCGATAATTATTTAAATTTCAGCAAAACTCAAACAGTCCGTCAGACAACGGTTGTGCCTTCGCAAAGTTGGGGCGGACAGGTGGAAATTCATGCAACTTTATATAGATTTCTTTAAATAATCATACAGTTCATGCAAATCTTATTTTGTTTGAAAATTTAACGATTTCTAGGAATCCGTTAAAACTCTCATTTTCATTCTGTAATTTGCAGGGCCTTCTCGGCATCTCGATCAGATTTTGCTCGTTCGACGGTGCCAGTCAACATGTGTGGCATGTCGTTTCGGTGCAGGTCAGCTTTTTCAAATAAATAAAACCGTTGGATGTTGAAATTTTCATCCAAGTTTTAAGTCTTATGAACTGGGAAAATCATACAAATTTCTGTTTATTATTGAATCCATTGATCAGCTACGATTATATCTATTTTTCGAAACACCTAAAAGCCTTGAAATAACAATTATTTCAGCCGAATTCCCCTGCCTCTATCGCTGGATTGCAGTCGGATTCCGACTACATTTTAGGCGCAGAGTCGGTGCTCAATCAGGCTTCTGGTGAGTTATTGAATTAAAAAAATTGAATTGAAATAAAAATAAAACTAAAGAAATATTTCCAGACCTGATCGCTTTCGTACAGGCCAACGAGGGCAAGCAAGTCAAGCTGTACGTCTACAACGTCGATACGGACTTGGTCAGGGAGGTAGGAAAATTTTAACGAAATCTCATATTTCAAATGTGAAGAAACTTGCGCATTACTAATATTCAAAACTAATCATTTTATGATTTCTTTGAAGCATATTCAGATTTTTTCCTGAGTTTCTAATAAAATTTAAAATCGAAAACAAGTTCCTTTGAAATTTCACGAGATTTCCCACAATCCTTAGCATAATTGATGTTTCTAAAAGGTAAAAATTTCATATACTACGTCGATTATGGAATTGACATTAAAAATCTTTCTAAATTTCTGAAATTTTGAAATATCTATGTCTTCAGGTCCTTCTGACCCCGAATTCCGCTTGGGGAGGCGAGGGTTGCTTGGGATGCGACATCGGTTATGGCTACCTGCACAGAATTCCCATCGCCGTCGATCGATCCAATAACGGAATCAATGGCAATTATATTCAGGTTATTTTTTTAGACTTCTTGAAATCATTATTAGTTTGCGCAGAGAAATTAGATAACTTTCTTTTCTCGAGTTTTTTTTTGTTTTATTTTCGAATATGAACTTTTTGTAGGTCTAAAGAAGGAGCATTATTTTCCCGATAAATGCACTTCTTGATTTTCAGAACGGCCAGAGCCAGGCAGTTCCGATGGCACAGCCAGTCCAGCCGACCAACACCGGAATTCCGCAGATTGATAAGGTCAGATTTCGAATTTTTACTCGTATATTCGGGAATAGCATTTATGAATTTCTGAAATTCTATTTATTCATTCTTTGAAACATAGAACTCTGAAAGAATTGAATTTTTGATAATACATATGAGCAGTCTTCAAATCGATTATTCAAAATATATCCTCTCAAGTTACCAATTATTGAAACCTATTTTTGATTTTTCTGAGAAGTTTTGATAAACAATACATAAGAGGTCAGTTTTAACTGTCGGGCGCGAATGTTTCGAATAATTGAAGGGTTTTTGAAACGTATTCAGCAATTTCATTTTCCAGATCACGCAGCCCTCGATGCCTTCCTTCCCCGACCCATCTCAGTTCCTGCCCCCCTCAATGTCTCAACAGAATGTGCCTATGCCTGTCCCCGGCCAAGCGCCGTTCGCGTCTCCTCCAAGTGCCCAGACCTCCACGCCTACTTCGTTCCCATCGCCTCAGCAGATGCCTTCTTACAGGTAATTTGAACTCACTTTTTTTTCTTTTATATATGAAACTACTTGAAGCAAAAGTACACCGAGATTTTTAGTAGAAAAATATAGTAAAAGTTGAAGAGGATCAATTTTTGATGAGGCGAAAGAAGGTAAAATCATGAAGATGAATTTTTTTTTTAAATGGTGAATTCTCTAATTTGACATTTTTCCAGCCCGCCTCCCGCAAGCGTCTATTCGTCGTACGCACCAATGGGAGCTACAAATGCGACTGCAGCTGCGCCTGTGAGTGCCCCGTCTCCAGTTCAGGTAATTTTTCTTATAATCTTTCTCTTGTAAATCTGTCTTATTAAAAACTGCAAAAAAAACACCCTGGAAATTTTCCAAGTTGCCCCAAAAATTCGTTTTCAGGTGCCTTATCCCGGAGCGGAGTATCAGTCGATGGCGCATCCGACTTCGTACGCGTCCGCGGCCACGGCCTATCAGCCACCTGCGCAGGCGAATGTCCAGAGATCCGACACGCCCAATTCCCAGATCGTGAGATTTTCATTAATTTCTTTAAAGATTATAATAAGATAAGTTTTAAAAATGGAAATACTATTGAATTACTTCTGTGTAATTTCGTGTTTTGCTGTATGTATGATCCTGTTTCATATAAATATCATTTTATATATTTTAAAAAGGTTAGAACTATGATCAATTTATCATTTTGATAATCTCTCAAGCCCCAAAGGAACATTAAATAGAAAATTGAACCGATAGTAGATGAAAATGATATGTTTCAAGAAAATTGCTAAATGATTCGTTGTTTTACTTTTACAATTATTCCCGGTCTTGCAAATCAGTTAATTATCCAATTTGAAAAATAACAATATTTCCAGTCGCAGTCAGCTGCGTCGGGCAACAACTACCACCACCAGCAGCAGCAGCAGCAGTTCCAGGCGCCTAGTCCGCCCACCTTCGCTCCCACTCCACCTAATTTCTCCCAGCCTGCTGAGTAAGAACGCTTCAATCTCTTAAAAATATTTCCCATTTTGAAATGTATGAATTAGTAACGATTGGTAGAATTTGGACGTGAAGCGATTTTTTTCTGCATTGAATCTCTTCTGATACGGATACCTTTGCAATTATGTATGATTTGATTGATTTCTTTTCAGAATGTCTCCAGCATCGTCGTACTATTACCCTTCATCTCCGCCCTCCTTGCCTCAGGTCTCTGCCTCGGCAGCAGTTCCGCCTCCCGCTATGCCCACCCTGCCCCCGCCGACTGCATTCCCGCCCCCGCTCAACACGAATCAGAACAGCAATATTCCTGGTGGGGAGTTTAGAGATTTCTGAAAATGATATTTTTATAAAATTGTAGAAAAATGGTACATATCGATGTGCTACATTTTAAAATGTTTTAATGTCTACTTGAAACTTACTTTTAGAATTTTAGAAAAGTTATTGATATGTCAATTTTATGAAATTACTTTAAACGATATGGCCAGGCTTCCTATTGCCAAATGTTTCATTTTGGCGATTTGTAGCATTCCTTTAATTTATCAGACCATTTATAAATTTACGCAACCTTTTCAGCAAATTAGTCCTACAAATATACCAGAACAATTTCATCGAAATCTGAAACCTAACTTTTCAGGAGTTCCCTCGATGGTGCCCCCGACGTTCTACTCGACCTCCACTCCTTCTGCGAGTGGCAGTTTCGCTCCTCCCGCACCTGCAGGTCGAAAAAATCATTTTACTTTTATTTTTTTAAAGAAGGTAAAATATGATCATGAAAAACTAGATTGTGTTTAAAATCTGTTTTCAAACGCACAATTTTGATTTATGTCCCTTTATTACCAATTAGAGTTTCTAAAATTTCGAATATCATTGACTAAGAACAGATTTAGAATTTCTGACTTTCGATGATGCAAAAATTTTAAGGTGGAGCCCCTCTGCCGCCCGTCTCTTTCCCGATGCCTTCGCTCTCGTCGCTGGGAATCAATCAACTCGCCCAACCCCCGCCGCCCACGGTCTTCCAGCAGCCGCAATATTCCAGTCAGTTCGTTTTTAGAATTTAAAACGTTTAGCGTATGTTTCATAATATCTTCAAAATATGTAGCACTTTCAAAAGTCATTATTTTGTTGACGTTCCACACATATTTATTCATATACCGTAAAACCTCTAGCTGTGAAACACTCCCTCTAATAGAAGTCCACCCCTCAAAATGTCAGAACTACCTAATGCCCATCTCAAACCATCCTGCAAAGTGTTTCTATGCATTCTTTAGATTATATAGAGCAGAATTGCTCTAGCTTGTAAATTTCGACGATCATCATCAGATGAAGAGTTATGACGGTTGGAATTTTCGGTTTTTCTGAAAACTAGGCTTTTATTAGAGACTTTACGGTATGATGGCAAGTTTTTCGCAGAGAAATATAAAACATGTTTCATCGATTTACCAAAAGAAAATAGAATTATCAAAAGATAATTCCTTAACGAGTTTAATAGAAATTACTCAATTCTCTAATTGCTATGAAGAAAATGATTAAATTAGGTTTCAAAAAGGTATTTCATTTGAAACACTTCGAACTAAATGTTATTTCGGATAGAACTATCGGAGATCGAGTTATTCAGCTATCTCGAGCTTTCCTCTAGAAATTGCTTTATTGTTTTTAATTTCTAAAAATTTTCAGATCCTCTGAACCAGCAGGCGGGCGGTCTGTGATTCGATGAATCTTCCGATTTTTACATCCACCTGTCCCCAGGCAATTCTACTTCAGGCTTTTCAAAATTAGAACCAAAATATTTCCATTAAATTTTTGAAGGACATATTTTCGGGGCTAATTCCGGATAAGTCTGAGCTACTCGTCGAAATTGTCGAAATGACACTGTTTTATCAGTACGATTTTATCGATTTCACGGCTAAACTCCAAAATCGAAAGTTTAGAATTCGGTATTTTTTATCGATTTTGTTTGCAAAAATCTAAATTTCGATTTCTCTTCCTTGCCGTATGAGATATTTATTTATTGCGAAACCTGAGATAATATGTTTTTATTTATTCGTTTCTTTTTCACCAATGATAATAGCGCGATTTTTGCGCAGATTTTTAATGATGAGTTTCATTTTTTGTCGTTG
This sequence comes from Diploscapter pachys, assembly GCA_002287525.1. Lineage (NCBI taxonomy): Eukaryota > Metazoa > Nematoda > Chromadorea > Rhabditida > Rhabditidae > Diploscapter > Diploscapter pachys. The sequence continues at coordinate 61,289 of LIAE01007718.1, forward strand.
GGTTCAAAATTTCTAGAAATCAATTTTTATCCAACGATGATAAGCACCTTTCAGGAGGGTTTTTGGTAGCGAACTAGAAAATTGAAAATGATACACTATTTCAGCCTGTCTTTTTTCAGTATTCTTTATCATATAATAAGGAAGGTTGGCTACCGTAATCCCTGAATTTTCTAGCAAGGGATTTTTTCTACTTGCAGTTAGTCGTAATTCTGCCAACTAGAGAGAAGAAGTGATTTTATCCCGAAGGAGTTCAAGACAAGATATTTATTTTATTCTCTTCGATTTCATTCAATCAAGGGTGGTTTTCTTTTGTAATAAAGGATATTCCGTATAAAAATTGATGTAATTCATAATTTCTGCAAAATTAGATTGCATGAAAGCAGAATTCGTTATTTTTTTTTGTAAAATTAGGATGCGTAATTTTTGAAATATCAATATTTAGGGTAGGGTCCGCAAGCTCCACTCCTTTGCAAAAATGCGTTTGTGGTAGAAACTTGGTAGTTTAACGTAGAAAACTTGGAAAGGAAGTACACTTCAAACTCCGAATATCTCCAAAAAAAAAAACCCTACCCAGATCGACAATAAACCTGATAAAATGGTTTTCTGCCAAGAATCAGGACAAAATAGCCGCACACAACCACGCACAAACAATATTTCGTTTACATTTTCTTCTTTTATTTTTTCTTCACGAAAGCCTTTATTTACATCCATTTACATCCCTGGTGACATTTCTACACAAACATTTTATTCAAAATATCAATCCGGCATATCTGCTTGGGGACCCTAATTATAGGGAAACAAGACGAACGAGAAAACGGAATGGAACGAAATCCAAGACAACACGACTGGCGTGATGACGACCACGGGAGGAGATAGTCAAAGGAGCCAGTTAGTTTAAATTTGGAGTCAACCGAAAAATTGCCGAATTTCAGGCTGAGCAACTCCAACCAGAATTCAGTTCCATTAGGTCGATAAGTTGCGTCATCCAAATTCAATGAGCATTAGCCAGAGTTCGAAAAACAAGAACACGATATTCTCCAAAATCAAATCACGTTCATAAAAATCTCATGAAACGTCCATTGCGACAAGTTTCTTCACTCAATAAAGCAAAACTGAAAATGACCTTGATGAAATTTGCATGCATGAAACAACGAATAAGTAAGTGATGCAGTCTTGCACTTCAAAGGCGATCTTCATTACCAAATTCGTGACTTAGAAAATCGGCAACTATCACAAATCAAAGCCTTCTCTATTCGATTAACAGGTTGCTTTGGATTCTGAAGACAAACATCGTGGTGTGGTCATGAATCTGTTCGCAGAATTTATTAGCCTACAATCCAGTAACAATAATTAACGATAATTAGCGGGGCCGCGTCATAAATTTTCGTCTGTAATGTGTGAATAAAATAAAATACCTTACTTTATTTATAAAAAGAGGTTCAAATACTAAAAGCGGCATGATCCGCATTCGACATCAAGATGATAAGCTTATAAAATACCAAATTAATTAAATTAAAAATAACAACTACCAATTTCTCTAAAATGAGATCGATAATTATTTTACAATTACGAACGCGTATATCCTTAGATGGTATTCGCAAATTTTCAATCTGTACAAATATGGATGTAGTCCATAATTAGAGCAGATTTTTTTCATTAGATATATAAAAATAAAATTGATATAAAATTTTAAAAGAAGTCTAAGTCAAATTAGAGATCTTTTTAGAAGACTATTTTACATTTATTCATTTAAAGATTCAATGTCAATCTTCATTAAGAAATATCTTCCATGAACTAATAAATGATTCAGGGGTTTAATTGAGTATATTTTAGAATACATATAAATTAATTTTAATCGACTTGCAAGCTAATTGATAATTTTGTAGAATTTTTTGCAAACATAATGATTTTTTTTCGTTACCGTAAAAATTAATCCAAACGCAAACCTAGGGAGCACTTTCGTCAGACGGAAAAAAATCTATGGGAGGTAGGTCGCAAAGGATTTCTGACGATCGTTCTCCCTAGATCTGTCCAAACATCAAATCGTAATTCAGGCAGTGCATATGCGACTCTTTGTCTGCAGCCATCCCGCTATCGCTCGATGCCTTTGTTCTTTCGATTCTCCTAAATTCCGCCTCCTTTTTTAGTATTTTTGTAAAGTGTGTCCATCTGTTTGTCTGTTCAGGTTTATTTCTCGGGACCTGGAAATCGTATCTCTACATATGATACACCGCTTTGTAGATAACTCCATATCGGTGTGCAACGTAACTTTTCCGACAACTTTTACTCCAAATTTTTAGGTATTTTTGGCCCAAAAACTATAACATGCTAATTTTGACAACGAAATTTGCAAATCGTTTAAGAGGTCATTACCGACTGTATTCGCTACTTCGCTGGTGAGCTCTCTTCTCTCTATTATCTTATCTAAGTTGAATGTATGCGAAAATTGATGAATGTGAGAGTTCATTATTGCTACCACTCCAATGAAAGCCGATCGGGTTCTTGGGTCTGGAAATAGATTTCAAAATGGTACTGAAGTTGAACCTTGAGAGATGATTCAAAAAACCCATAATAATCAGCGAATAAAAGAACGCGGAATGCTGAGGGGCACATCCTATGTAGGGGCGTTTCGTGAATTATCTGGCAATAGTATAATAGAGCATGTTGAAATGTCTTTGTAAGATACGTTCAACCCGTTTAACATTAAATTAATCATCATATATATGAAATATTTTTAGAAGCGGAAAAAGTCGCAAAGATGGTTGCGACACATCGCATGGTTCCATCAGCTCAAAGAATCAGTAGCTATGTGAGGTTCGTTTATCTTTCCACTTTCATAAAAAAGAACAATTGTTTCATCGTCCAGATTCAATTTTAGCTATGTTCGGCGCTACTTGCTTTTGTTGGTAGGAATCTGTATGCTCCTCTATGGATTCTATGTCATTATTATCTCCGATTATAGCAAGCATTTTAAGCTGTACAGGCTTCAAAATCGCTCCTATTCTACCTTCTCTGATGATAGGTATGCCGATAAAGTCTGACAAGCAGATTTCCAGCCCGAATGAAAGATTATAGGGGAGAGAGTACGCAAATCTACATTTTTCTATAGAAAGCTCATACATAGGGGGGAAGGGAATACGTAAAAATATTTTGGTACGAAATCTGTACTTAACGGGAGTACGCTCGAACGATATGACTTAAGTTCTGCCTAGGTCGGCTGCCAATGCAAGCCGCCAATTATGCAGAAAATTGACCTATCACACAAAAATAAATCTTAGAACGAGGACGTTTATGAAGGCAACTTGTAAAAATAGCAATGTAGCCACCTCCGACGAAATAGCATTGAAAAGAGAATGTCTTCCACTCATTCGTTTGCTCAAAGTTGCTACCTTTAGGAGGGCTACGTGGCTACTTTTACAAATTACCTTTATGAACAAGTTTGAAAACTCACGAAACTAGCACCTCCAATCCTGAAATAGCATCATGCATCGATGTCGTCGTGATTGAAATTTATCTAAATTGGCTGTCGATTTAGCACCTTGTCTACAAAACTTATTCTATACTGGACGACATTTTTCGGACAAAACGAGTACCCTAACCCGATCAAAGTATCCGGTTGTCCTAGATTTAACGTATGTAGTTTTATGAGTTCTAAACAATACGAATGCCAAGTTCCAAATGAAGATAATTTAAATTCGTCTTACTAAACAAGTCACTCCAAAGCAAAACAATGAAAATTGCAGTTTGAACATTTTACATTTATGCCGCACTATATGTTCGGAAATATGCAATTTTCAGAGCCCCTCTTTCTGTAACCTCATAACATGAATTTGCTTCCTAAGAAGTTTTTGAAGGCTCCGAAATTTTATGGACCCAGGAACTGATCTTCGAATAGCTTTATTTAATTTGATCAACGATTTCAGAATCGGTGCATAATTAGCTCTAACAAATCGCTCATTTCTCAAGCCGATGCTGTTTTCTTCCATGCATTTGACGTCCCAAAAGGGGCCTTGCCCAGTAGCTCAACGAGGTTCGTTATTCGTACACTTTTCATTTCATTTTTCGGATATTCGAGAATCTCACAACTTCGCATCTCGCAATTTTACAAAATAGTATGTAGGAATAGGAAAGGGTTCTCCCCACTTTTGCATATTATCTCATAAAGTGGCGAGGTTGCGAGATTTCTGAATTAGTGATTTAAAAAATCTGCTTATTATTTTATTATTAATTAAAATGATAGTAATGGTATTTAAAGAAAAGATAATAAGAAATAGTTATAGCAATTTTCGTCACGTTTTCTTTTATTTACATCGCTAACAAGTGCGCGTTGATTCTGACGATGCTTTTCAGACATCCCGATCAAGTATACGTCTACTTCAGTATGGAGACACCAAATCATAGTGGATGGATGCCAGTGCCAGGTTGGATTTTGTTTGATTTCATTCAAACTTCTCTTTAATTCGTTCAGCGAATTTCTTCAATTGGACAGCAACATTCGTGCTC
>LIAE01007724.1:4593-23641 GCA_002287525.1 Diploscapter pachys
ATGAAAAACTAAAAAGAAAGGACTTGAAGTAGTACAAAAGCACGGGATTGGCGGATTAAAGAACAGAAAAGAGTGAGCTTCGAGCGGAGTCGATAGAGGAATTTCAAGAAGTTAATCGCTATATTATTCACAAAAGCCGATAGGATTTTCGCGCGTTTTTCATCGACTCAGCCCGGCAAAATTGCAATAAAACAAGATTATACAGAAAAATTGTGGAAAGTCGGTTTGATGTTTGAGACGCGAAACGATTCGAAACTTGACAAGAATTATGTGAGAAATGTGAGAGAGGTACACGAAAATACCGAAAAAAAAACATTGTATGTACAAAGATGAACAACATTGCAAATCGTATTATAAAAGACTGATGACTGATGAGACTTGATGAAAGAGACGATATCATAATAATAATAGTAATGGACCTCTGAAAAATCACTGAATGTTAAACCATACGATGGCTCAGTCAAACATAATTGCAAAATCACGATAAATTTAGATAAATCCATAAGTGTCATGACATTAACCCAGAGATAAAGTTTTAAAAGTCCGACAGAGCAAAAATTGCACTGTCAGATTCCCAGATGAAGGTACGATCGTGAAATTAGGCAACGGGCTGAAGAACAGCGTCCTTCGAGTAGCATATTCCGCCGATGAGTGCATCGCCGTTCGAAGGGAAGCAAATGCCGATCAGACTGGTGCGTCGTCGCTTCGCGGCACAGACCGCGTCGTTGAGTCGGAAGATGCTCGGTGATGTTTCGCGTTCAGGCGCATTGTCGGGAACGTCGAATCGGACACGCTTCTTTGCCTTCGACGGTGATTCAGGTCTGCTCTCGCCGTTGTTGTTTTGAGATACTGCAAGTTTAGTTGTAATCATCATCGCTTCTTGGATATTTTTGACTTACAGATTCCAGTAGGTCGTCTCAGAATAGATCCCCTGCGCTTTCGCGATTCCCACATGCCGTTCTCATTGCTGCCTTCAGGGGTTGGCGATCGCTCTGACGTAACGCGGCCTTAAAGATTCTTATGAAAACTTTACCATTGCTTTGATGATAGCCTATCATTTTCTTCGCGATAAGAAAGATAGATTAATAATCTTCAAGCCCTTTCTCCTCACCTTCATCGACAGATGATCTGACAGGCGTTGGTGTGTGTTGTGTGTTGATAGAGGAATGATTGGAGTGATGCGAAGTTGCAGCAGCATTTTTCAGAGATGTGGCTGAATTGGGCGGAATTGCCTGGCTGCCGCTCTGAAAGCAGTAAACATTGATTTTGGTTCCCATTTTGGTCAGAGTCAAAGTTTCAAACATCAAACTCTACAACCCCTGCAGCGCGGTTCGCATCATTGACTGTGCTTTCATTCGGCATTCGGCATTTGGCATTTGAAAATTCAACTCCTCACTTTCTTTATAGCTCTCTGATAAGCGACTTTGTTCCCTTCACATTTCATTGCTCTCATCAAAGCGTCAGAGAGCTACAAATTCAATTCTATTTTGAACTTTCCATCTTCGTACTTATTATTTTGTAGCGACAGCAGCAGCAAGAACAATATGAACAGCCTCATTCGCAGAAAAATAAGAGAACAACGATTAGTTTTTCAGTCATTTGACTCTCCGCACAAACTTGATGGAAAGTTTCGAACACAAGAGAATGAAAATGAACTGCAGTGCTCTTTAATTTTTAGAACTACTCTCAGCAGCCTTGAAAAGTCACGGCATGAAGAACCGCTTTCATACAGGAAATAAACCTATTCTTTGACTGAGAATTCGAAAGCCATAAAGCAGTGAAAAAGTTGTTTTCGAAGTGAAGAGACCGTTGAAAACATTGAATTAGTCACGTACCGGTTGCTGCTCATCGGTCTCCGCCTCGGTCGTTTTAATTTCATCGTCGTCGACCGCTCGAAGTGCTGCTTGCAGAAATAGCAGAGCGTTTAGGTCATCCGAAGGAGTGCGAATAATTTGAAGCATCTTTGGAAATTAACGAGGAGTTCGGAAAATATGTGGCCAGAGACTAGAGAGACGAAGCGCTGTTGCAGTCTGAAACTAGGTTATAAATTTAGGGTTTTTTGACAGGAAATTCGATAACACGAGCTCGGAAAAATAGGAGTTTGTAGGTGGAAATGAGGAAATAAAGCGACCGAAAGGCTTGGCTCCAAGCTACACAGGCGAGTCGTTTCAGACTAAAAACTGAACAACTGAAGAAGTAAATGATAGAGTGGAGAGAAAGGGGAATGGGAAAGATGAAGAAGGGAGGAGAAACGAAGAGAGAAATTCGCAGCCTGAAAAGATCAAAGCACAAAGAAACGGAGAGATCGGAGAGCAGAGGAAGGAGGGCGCAAGTAGAAGGAGAGGGGAAGGGGGCTGCAACGAATCGACTGCAGCAGCAGTCTTGACGAGAGAGGCAGAAAAACGCTGTAAAGAGTATAAGAGTCCAAGATAGAGATGGGGGTAATGAAGAGGTAAGAGAGCAGAATGTGATCAGAGCGGATAGGGCAAGAATTCACCGAAACGATAAATTATACATGTAAAGAGGTGTCTCTAATGGGTTGGAGATGGCTTGGCTTCAAATGATCCTGCTCGATGATGATGATGATGATAAGGGTTGCTGGACCTCAGCAGGCAGCAAAAAGTTAGATGATCGAAAAATATCGCGACGACACTCCCCTGGCTAACCTGGGTTGGAAGCCGAAATCGTCGATCGCGCCGCGACACGCAATGCGCCATAAACTGAGACCAAATCATAGTCGATATGCGTGTGATTCGTAATACATCGCGAGAAATCAGCAACCGGAATGCAAAAGGGCAAAGAAGAATAGGCGGAAAATCGAATAATCGAGTGGGTTGGCTGCGCCAGCTGGAGACAAATGTCAACCGAAGGTGCGTGTTTCTCTCAATCAATTGTTCGAATTATGAAAGAGCCGTTCTAAAAATAGCTCGTTCTAAGAATGTGTGTGTGTGTGCGCGTGTGAAAGTAGGGACGTGAAATGCTCATAGTTCAAAGGGGTTGCGGAGGGAGCGAAAGAGCAGAAAACGATTTGAGGGTGGGTAGGAAGGAAGGCGAGAGGGGAGATAAACATTTGATGTGGAGGAAAGAGATAAGCGCGAGAGATGAGAAGGGAAAGTGCACATGATACACAACAACAGCCAAACAGCCGAAACGCTGCTAGCAAAACGCGCGCCGCAACGCAAATGCCGAGTCAAAGCCTCTTGCACCTAAAAATAAAAGCAGCCATTTTGCGAGAATAAATCGGCACGAGAAAGAGTCGAACATCACAAGGAAATGAAAATAACAACCTGAATTTGTCGTAACATCAGAATTGTTTGAGAAATGTAGAAGGAAATTATGACATCGAATAGGGTTAAAATCGTTTTTTACGGCTCTTTCTAGCAGCGTTGAAAAACCATGATCAATATACAAATTACCGAATGATGTGTCATAGGCGTGTTAGTAAAGTCATTCAAGTCATAATTGTCGCAAGAATGAAAGACATTTCAGGGGAAATGAAAGTTTCGCTAATTTTTGGTGCGTCAAAAGAGTTTTGTTACGGGAGAAACAGACGGGGCAGACGAATTTTGTTTGAAGGGAAGAGAGCAAAAATTTGTGATCATTCAGTCACGCAGTCGCTATATCAAAAATAATAATGAAGACGAGAAAATTCTGATAATGTGACACCCCTCTGAACCAGCCAGAGTGTGTGGTTGATCACAAGCGAAAAATGAGAGGTTATTGTTTAGCAAATTCGAGATAGAGGTCAAAACAAACGAAGTATGATGTGAAATGACATTTGAAACGAGATCGTTGCGCGTTACGAAAAACAAATATCAATGACAGTTTCGTGTGACTATAATTACACCGAAAGGTACAAAGAATTCGACAAATAATGACGAAATATGCGCGTAACCAATCGCTCAATATTTCGTCATGAAAATGAAATGAGAGAAGAGCGAGAAGATTAGCTTTCTGCTCAATACGTAACTTCATTCTCATTTCATTTTGAACAATTCGGGCATTTTTGAACATATTCAAATTGAAGGAAGGAACACTTGGAAAGCTTCTCAAGTTATAAGGCAAATTCGGTTGAATCTCCAAGAAGCCTTAAAGTTGATCAATAATAAGTGATAAAATGTTGGTGCCTAGAATCAAAGTCTCAAAGACTAGACGTGTGAGTACGCGACTGCTTGCCTGTTTGCAGACCTGAAATAGGGCACCATCTCCTTCTTCCTCTCCGTCTCCCTACCCTTTCTCCCATCATTCTCAGCAATTCGCAACAGGATCGAAGATCACATTTTCTCCTTGTTTACAACGACTAAAAATAGGTGAAATAAAAGGCGACCACGTCTAAAAACAACGCGCCGCAGCACTTTCAGCCGAAGAGATGAGATTGACAGGGCACAAATGAAACAGAGGTGCCGCTGGATGACTAGTATCATAAAATAGCAGCATAATAACGGCAAAAATAGGCGGCTGAAAGGGCTTCCCTCGCGCTCTTTCGGAAAATCGCATAGAGATCAGGCAAATTGTAGAGAGTGCGTCAGAGACACGGAGAAATGGTGTTTTGGTGTCGGTCGGTCTGCAAAAACGAGCGCCCTCAAGCAACGGAGACGGAGACCAAAAAACAACTTTCTCATCCAACGCGCGTCCTTTGCCTCCCTTTCTCTCCTTTGCACTTTATAGCTCCTCCCTCTCTTGGCCCAAAATCTGCGCGTCTGCGTCTTCTCACATTCCACTCATTATTTCATCATCCTCCTCCCAATTTGTCCATCTCTGCTTCAGCGCTATTTCCGCACAGCTCTACTCGATTATTGGTCGATTCGGCTGCGTGCAGCCGGGCAACAATTCCCCGCAGCAACAACGGGGAGTGCGGGGATCAAAGAGCAAAGCCCGAGGAAATAGTTGTGTCTCTAGCGAGATTCAGAGATGCAGAATATCGCCTAGAGATCACATGATCACCACAGAACAAAGAAGAACAGACTCAAACTCCGCCCACTTTTTTCGAGGTCTTCTTTTCCGATTTACTTAACCTTTTATTTTTCCCTCGCATTTTCCCGAATAAAACTACTTGTGCAAGGCCAGAGTGCAACGAATAAAAATACACATTAGCGGAGCAGAGTTTATGAAGACTCTCATGAAAGGGTACGGTAATTTGAAGGAGTTTGAAATGCTGAAAACAGGCAATGAGGGGGACGGGAAATGCAAACGAACAAAATGAAATGAAGCAGACGGTGGTCGAGAGGGCGAATAGCGAATAACGAAATGACTAAGAATTGAAAATCGAATGATAAAGAGAGTAAGGCGTGTCTTGGAGAGGGTAAGTTTGTCATTGACTGACAAATAATACAAAGACTGCAGAAAGGAATGGGGAATGGAATGATCACAATCATTGCTGCGAATGACTAATACAACCCACCAAAAATTGCGACTGGCAAAAAACTAAAGTTCAACGGAGCAAACGATAAATCGCATCCGTCATTCTGGCAAATGCTTTACAGAAAAGAACAAGAATCTGAGAAATTTCGCAAATGCACGGTACAGATAAGCAGGAATGTGCAGGGCACTTCGTAATGTCATTCAGCGATCTGATGATTTGAGAATCGGAAAAAATGATGACCAAAACAATGATGAAAATAGGTAATTTTTTTTTATTTTGAAAGTCAAAAGAAACTAAATTACTTTCTGCTACGGATGATACTGAATTGTGATGCGAAAGTGCAAAGGAAATGGGGCTGTTTACGACTTGATCTTCGATCCGTGGATAATGAAAAGAGAAATGAAAGATATTGTTTTCGATTTCAGGGAATTTTTCGAGACTCATAATTGATGGGGAGCAGAGTAGCAAACTCGATCAGAGCAAAAATCGCGAATTCCAACTTCCCTGGGGAAATAAAAGGTGGTTCTTTCTCCGAAATGCTCCCATAGCTTGTTCCCTGCTCTTTTCCTGCACTTTTATTGCAGAAAATAATCACTGATTGTGTTGGACTTGCTCAAGTGGTACTTTTTCCTGCGAATAATGAAAGCTGTAATTCAAAACGAGAATAATAAGAGAGCTGGAATTGATAAACAGGTGAATAGGGGAAAATATTGTTCAGAGACCGAAATAAGCATTATGGTATTCGAAGAAACACGTATGCATAGCTATTGAAAATGGGATTTGGTGTATACTTGGACAAATTTGGAATGAATAAGGAGAGGAGCGTTGAAAGATCTGTTTGAATTGAGAATAAGAGGGTGGGAGGGAGATCTCTCTAAACGAGCAGAGATGAAGATAGATAAAGGAATTAGAGAGAAAGCAGAGAAAAATGACCGATGAACATCGAGGTTCGAGCGGAACGTTCACATTCGGAAAAAAGATTCCCTGGAAAAATGAGAGGCGAGCGCCTTGGTTTGGGTTTTTGCTGCAGAAAGGTCGCTCGCAAGAATGACGAGAAGATCGCCGAAAAATGCAGCAGAAAGGACGAAAAACGTGGCATCTGCAAGAAAATCGGAAAAAGCGACTAACGAAACTATTTAGATCCCGCTGCAAAAATGAAGAACATATTCTTAGATCAAAACACAATAGAGCGTTATCTCGTCATCTCGAGAAAAAAACTCGGAATATCGCAAATGAATTTACAACGTTCCTTGAAACATACCTGCTTTAAAGAGAAGAGACAACTCATAGAACATCTGAGAAGGCAGATCTTTCTTAGGAGCAATTCTTGATCATTCATCATTGAGCAGTTTGAAAGGGGTTCTCTGCTTTGACCTCGGGTTTTTTTTCAATGATAAATATTTGTCTGGTTTGGTCTCGTTACTTCATTCTCTTTGTTGATCCTTCTCCCCGTTGTTCTCAAAATCAGACGCCTTCCTGATCACACAATTTCAGTTACTTTTCATTAAAAATAAAACCTTTTTTTTCGAAGTTAAGTAGCGACTGAGTAAATGTATTGAAACTGGCCAGAAAAAACTTGAGTATCAGTCTCAAAATGCTTACATTCCTGTCAGAGTGAGCACGTTCTCAAAAAAAAAATGCAAGAATGCATTTGAGAGAATTTCCCCATACAGTCAAACAAATCAACGATTGCACTTTTAGATCAGAACATTGACCTTCTCCTTTAACCTTCGCGTTATTTCGTAAACAAATTTCAATTACCCGAGACGTGACTAATCGCACGGCGATTATTTTTAGCGACAAAACTCGAAAACTGATTCGAAGTGGGGGCGGCGTTGCGTGCGAAACTCGAGGCCTTTAACTAATGATTACTTCGCTTCGGAAAAATTGCAGACAAATATAGGAAAATGATGGAAGGAACAAACAAGTTTAGTTCAATGATTATTATGGAATTTCATAAACGTAATACTGGAAGAAGCATTGGGGATTTAAAAAGTAAACTGGAAAACTAGTGGCGTCAATTAAGATTTGAAGGATCAGCGAACTGTGCAATGACGACGCCACTTGTGTCAAATGGCAGTGTCTTTCGGGAAAAAATAAGGTACACCCTATCACTTGGCAAAAAATTTGTTGATAGCTCTTTCAACGCTTTCACAACTCACTCGGAAAGTTGTGTTACTTTTCTAAAGCACTAACTCTCACACTTCAAACTGGAAGAACTTTTCAACAAACACTTTCACATTATTAGCAAAAATTCGTAATTCGAAGAAAACGGCTGCAGACTACATACGAAAATGTCGTGGAATAGCAATCAACCGGATGCGTGCGTTGGTTCGTCAGAAATGTGGCGATAAAGAGTACAAACATTTTGCGCCGGTTATGAATAAAGCAAGGGGGTTTCGAAGAAATGCGGACGAAGGAATACGCGAACGATACGAGCTGAATCATTCAGAGGCAGGTCCGTATTCTGTCTTTGCAGCGGAAAAGTCTACCATTTGCCTACGACGCAGAATCGTAGAGCAACAAAACACTGGAAAAGAAATTCCGTGATTTTGTCAATTTTACTCATACAGAAATTTAAAGAAGGAAATTATGTTAGAGAAATCAGTGGTTCAATGATCATGGAAGGAAAAATAAAGATTAGGTGATTTTTCTCGTCAACAGTCAATAGAACGAAACAATAAAGTGACTGAAATAATACGACAAAAATCAACGTGTTTACAAGCTCTGCAAACAAAACACATTCGATAAGAATTGAGCCGAAGTGATTGACAGAGGAGGAAGCAGAAATGTCGAATAATAGCTCAAAAATGAATGTTGATCAGGAGAGTGTGGGGGTGTCAGGACTATAATTCTATAAATCAGAGTCAAGTTCGATATGATAAAGAATGCATGTTTTGAGCTCTTCGCTAAAAGATCTCTAAATTTAAATTGATCAGCTAGATCAATAAATTATCGAGTCTCCAAAAGTAGTCGGTTCAAATTATGGCTTGTAAGCAATCATCTCATCATTGATTGATACTAGAAGTGGAAAATTAAAGATCGAATAAAAAACTGCAATGAACAGACGATTTTTGTCTGCATCGAGGCGCAGCGACACGGTTTCGTCCAGTGTCTCAATTTGCGCTTTGCTTCGACTTTCGGACAAACACGTTCACAGCCTGCTGGCCTGTAAACAGATACCCAGACGGTGGAAAATGGATCGACAAATAAAGTGACGTATGAAGGGATATATCAGACTTGGGAAGAAATAAGAGAAACGAGCACTAGAATCTAGGATCTTTGATCTATAAACTGAAGATGGGAGTTTATTTTTTGTAAAGGTTGAGACAGTCTGAAAATGACGTTGAAAGTGAAAAAAACAATAAAACATAGGGAAAATGGGTAAATTAAACAGTGGAATGAATGGAATTCGTTCTATGAACCGCAGGAAAAGGTGAGAAATTTCGAAGCAATTTAACTTTTGACTTGAAGCATGTGATCCAGAAAATACTTGGTCAAAGATAAGTAAAATCACACGAAAAAGCTAACGGGGGTGATTGCTAAAATTTACGGATCAATGATTAGATGGATGAAGATCAGTTTGAAAAATGTGATCTCTTGACGTGGCGACCCAGATAATACGGAAAAAGCAAGTGAAGACCATTTCGGCTTTTTTGCTTTTCACTACATTTTGATGCTGCACTGTTCCACATGATTAATTTTCATAAAGTGGAAATTTTTGAGGAATTCCTACAGTTTCAAATTAAACTATTTTTGGTTTTAGGCCTTGATTCGAAATTGGAATTCGCGTTTTGGTCTAAAAGTTGCAAATTATTATGAAACTCTCAACAAGCTATTCATTTTTAGATTATTTGCACTTCTTCCTATGAAATATTTGCGATCAAATTTAATTTTAGCATTACTTCGTGCGCTTCGATACATAATACGCGGAACGGAATCGAGATCATTTGGGAGTGTAAACCAGCCGAGTGAGTGGTGTTTGATAAAAATAAAATGCCATACCAAAAGGAGGAAAAGGAAATTGAATCTGAACAAGGAATGAAGAACGTTTGGTTCCGCTTTCTTCATTGCCGCTGTCCTAATATTGCGCCATTCAAATAAGGAAATGATCGCGAGACGATACACGAAAACAATTCTCAAATTAATTCAACATGACATTTCAAACTATGCAAAAGAATTTGCATTTCGAACAACTTGATTCAACTAATTAATATTAGCCATAAGTAGCGTAGCTAGTTTTACTTTGGATGGATTCTTAGTCATTTACCGTTTTGCATTACGAATTTATGTAAATGCTCATGAATCGGAATTATTTTTGCTTTAATTGAAGAGTTAAATTACTAGGAATTGCTATTTTTCAATAGATAAGTTACATTCTCAGAGCCTAAATGAAGTCCCAACAGCCATGTTTGCCATGCTTGATGAAATTTGGAAAATGTTCCAATATTGATGAATTAGATCCAAAAATCGTCAATAATCCTTTCAATTCCTAATCTTTGAATCCACTTTTGTCTAGCTCTCATGTTGCATTGTCATGTTCGTTTGCATTTGTCTGCTTGTCTGTATTTTTGGCATTCGCCTAACGCAATTTACGTGATCTCTGTCAAATATTTACGCTTGACGCTCGAAAAGCCAGACGCATTTCCGGTGCTATGCTTATTCGTGGAACAGAGAATAAGAGATCAGAGGGTATTTGAGGAAGAATGGTTAACTTGGATGTCTAAAATAAATTACGATATTTTGTAGAAAAGATTCTGTCGCTTCTGACGATGGATTTGGTTAAATTAGATAGACAAAAAAAATGGAAAATTGTGCCCTGATCTCTAGGCGTGGAGAAAATAATATTCTCTTTTTCTCTCACCGATATGCCCCAAGGCAGCAAGGTTATTTATGTTAGAGATAATGCGATCAAATAAAGATCTCTTGGAAAAGAAGACAAGAAATTAGCTTTATGTGAAACAGACGGATGAGAGATTATTAGACTTCTGAAATGGCGAGAAGTCAGACATGAATGGATAAAGGAAATCCACATGATATCTGAAAGAATAAGAGAAGCTGAAAGCGCACGGAAGATATAGGTACTGGCGTGGAAAAGAACGGGAACGCAACGTGATCAGCAGAAATTAAGATGAGAAAAAGAAATGGCAGAAATAGCGTGGATTTCTAAGAGGAAAAGAAATAGAAGTTCAGACAGATGAAATTCAGATCAATATCACAGACAGACGGTAGAAAATTAAAGCAAGAAAATGCGATGAATAAGAACTAAATGAACTGTAGCAATCGTAAATAGTCCTGTATTGCTGAGATCGTTCTTACATCGGAATATTGATGTTTGTACTCGAATATTTAGATGGGCGAATCAAGGTTTTGCAGAATAAAACAAGAAAATTTAGAAGATGTGATGCTGAATTTTCAATATGATTTCAAGAAAATGTAAATAGTCAACGAACGCAATATTTTCTCAAAATTTTGAACAAGAGCTATTCCAATTTTCAACAGAAACAGAGCAGGATTGAGTTCCGACTTGTCACGAATTCACTCGATTTTTCTGAGACGAGGACGGAGCTGGTAAATGCGTGGCAAGACTGATTGAATTTTTCCAATGTTGAAAGTCAGAGTCTCATATTATTTCTACCCTTGAGAAACATTTTATCGCTCCAAACCCGAAAGAAGATGCCAAACTCAGTTCGATATCACAGATTGCAGAAAGACTACAACAAGCCCAAAATTTGAGCACTTGGGGGCGAAGACCGTAGGACCAAAAACCAACTTTCGAATCGGAATCATTCTGCACTTTTATGTTTGCAAGCGAAAGTAAAAAGATCAAAAATGATTGAAAGTAAGGGGATTGTTTGATCGAAGCGAAGAAGAAGAAAGGGCATGTGGGAAAAAGAAGAATCGAGGGTTGACTATCGGAAATAGGCAATAATTCATCCGCAACGATATCGAATGAGTATTGGGAGTTAAAGAACTGAATAATGAAATGATCAGTCGAATTGCAAGAGATCATCAGTGAAAATTGCTGCAATGAATGCTAAGGCAATTACGTCAGGCGTAAGAATTCGACGATAAATCAGGTTCTGGAACCACAGAATTTCGAAATGATGAAAAGGCAGCAATATTTAGGAAAAATCGTTTAAGAACTTTGATAAATGAATGTTGGCCTCCTGCAAAAATGATCAAACTCTTATCACTTTAGGAAGAGAGTGCCGTTTCGATTCGTAACCTTGAGAGAAACCAAATCAGAGTGCTGACATAGTCTTATCGCCAAGAGTCACTGAGAGCAATTCTTCTCATTTCCTTTCATATTCAGAGCCATCATATGAGGAAAAACTATAATTTTTGGTTGCTCTCTTCACTCTTCTACTGATGCATTTTGAGATTATTTGACAACCAGACCATGATACAACCCAGTAGTGCACTAATCTCGTGACTGGTCTTCACTTTCTCTCCCGATACTTCATTTTTGATCCTCCATCTATAAAATAGGGCAACAGTTTTGATTATCTGACACTGAAACTGCAAGAATTAGAATGTTTTCTCAAAACTATGGCCATGCAATCACTCTTTGATTACTAATTCAAACGAGAAATTGAAGAAATGGTCGTGAGATGCAGCTAGTATTGTAGGGATGAGAATTTGCAGAGGACAAATTGAAATGTGATGTCTTGGGTACGAATTCAGTTCAACATAGTTCGAGATTTGGACCAATCAAAATTTTACTAATCTCATCAAAGAACAAGATTATTCAACTTTATCTTGTCGATGTTCCTAGCCCTCAAAAATTTGGGCTAACTTCGAACATCTATGATTTCGATAAGGGATCACTCTGGAGGCTTCACACATTCACATAGATTCATTACATCGCGATCACTGAAATTTACGGTCTAGACTTGCAAAGAAAGCTTTCATTTTCGAATTATATTGCCTCGGCGTCACAAGCTTCCATAAAGATGTCTGGAAAAAGATGTTTCATCTTAGTGTTTTCAAAGTCTGATTTCTCATTGATCTTTCAATTTCTAAGTAAGCCTCTAAAGGAAAGTCAATGAACTGGTGAATATGCGTGGCTGCATGCTCCAAATCATGAATCGGAGACATTCCGCACTCACTTCCCTTTTAACCCACAGTCACCCTCTGTCAGTCCGCATTCTTCCGCAGTCGGTCTCTCAGTTTCTGTCAAGTCGATTGATCGTCGATCATCGAAAGACAAGGCCTCCTCTGTCTGACTGGGGGACGCAGACATAGACAATGACTTATTAAATCTCCCCCAGTCTTTCCGCACTGCAAGCAGATATCTCTCAGGGCAAAAAGGCAAAGATGATCGACAGAAGCTGAAAGAAGGTCGACGCCAAAGGAAAAGTGAAAAATATGGCAGCATGGAGAAAAATTGATAGCAGAAGAAATGGTGGTTATGAATAAACTGAAGGAAAACGTCGATTCCAGATGAATGATAAGGAGAAGATATGATAAGGGTGGATATGATTTGGAAATCGATGGAATGAGGGCATTGATTATTTTGATCGAATATGAGTATCACTCAGAAAAGTTCTAATAAAACCTAGATACTTGGATTAATTGACTATTGAAGATTTAAAAAGAACGAAAAACTTTCCTTCTTGTATGATGAAATTATCAACAACTGAACTTTCCAACAACTTACAGGAAAAATTTGATAACTTTCATTAGATATTTAATCTGTTTTATCTTAGCGATTCATCGTTCTCGCGCAAACGACGTAAATTATCTGATCATCTCACAATCGTAATGTTACCATAAACCATATTGTACGCGTTTTCTCACAAATTGTAATTCGTTTCGAGCTTCTCAGAATCTCTCCATTTTCGGCGCTCTCTAGCCTACGCTGATCAAGTACGTAATGCTAGAAAGCGTCGTATGGGGGATAGCGAGTTAAATTTTTAAAATCTTTTCTTCGGTGATAAGTGAGAGATTTATGAATGAGAGAGCACAGAGAAGCTAGCAAAAAATGTTGTAATTTATGGGAAAAGGCGATAAGTGATCAGCTATTCAGTGATCAACTATTCAGTGGTGCAAAATGCATGATGGAAAGTTCGGTCACTATCTAATAAAGGGATTGCTAATGAGAATTATTGCCGCCTTTCTAACACTACAACAAGAACGCCAATCTTGTGGAGGATGGTTGATGGTTTATGAAACATTGACTATCGCTTTTCTTTCCGCTGAAAGAATAAGAAGGAAATATTCTCTCTCAGCCAAGATACCGGATCTCCATAATTTGCATAGACGAAGATCTAATAATCCTAATAAAAATGATTGTAATTTTAAATGGTCTGCAAATTTTTAGTGAGCATATTTTGATGATTCATCAGACACAAAAATTCGACAATGGAATTTGGAGAATAAAAGCCGTAAACAGATTGAAAAACAAAATGATCAAATGGATTGAGAATCCGAAATGCGTGTTGATTTAGAGGAACTGTCTGGAATTTGACTGGAAAGGGAAAGCGAGGATTGCAACGAATGAAGAGATTATGATCGACGAATTCGGATTTTTACAATGAACGAAAGGAAAAATATAAAATTTCCTAATTTTATTACCAGGAAAATTTCTATATTTAGGAAGCATTAAATTCGATTAAAAGACTGAGTAAAGTTGGTTAAAATAAGTGAAATTGCGGTACAAGGTTTGATGTTTTATGAATACCAAAAATAATCTTCTCGAATAATATTTTTTAGTGAAATTCGAAGATTCCATATATTTTGGATTAATAGTGACATCTATCTTTGCTACTTGTCCATACGAGCTTTATCGTTATTCTTCTCAACCCAGGAAAAGGCTATAGTTTTTCATTAGAAGATGTTTTATTCGACATTTTTAATGTGAAAATTTAATACCACTAAATTTAATTCTTAGATGATCGGTTATCTTATTTTTATACATTTGCTGAATGTATCAAATTCCCATTAGACAACAAGCGACCTTCGACCAGACGCAGCGAAAATATCGACAAACAAACCATTATCTGAAAATACAAGATTTACTCACCTGATCATAACACTATTGATTGTTCTACTTTTCCGACATTTTTTTATTCTGTTTAGATATTTTTCACTTTAGGTCTGATGAAAAATGTTTGCGTTATTGGGGCTGGAGCAGCAGGGTTAACTGCTGCCAAAAATTCAATCCAGGAAGGTAAGAAAATTAATCGAGGAATTGTCAAAGATTTTCTCACAAGCTACAAATTATAGGCCTAAATGTGACCGTCTTCGAGCAATCGGATCAACTAGGCGGTACATGGGTATTTTCTTCCCACTCAAATTATGCGGTATTTAGAAAGAATTTTTCATAGGTCTACTCTGATAGCACTGAATGTCATAGTAGCATGTACCAGGACTTGATGTCAGTTTTATTAATTGAATCTCGAGTAAAATTGTTCTCTTTCTTTAGAACAAACCTTCCTAAACAAACAATGATGTTCGAAAACTTGCCATATCCCGATGACAAGTCATCTTTTCTGAAGCAACAAGTAAAAAATCTCTTCTTGATACTTTCAAACCTTGATTTCAGGACGTTCTAGATTATTTGGCCAAATATGCCGAGGGCCTATCAATCAAATTGAATCACAAAGTAACCCGGGTTACTCGAGAAAATGAAAAATGGAAGGTATTATTGAAGAGATATTTCGAAATTTTCGAAAAAAAAAAATCATAGGTTGAAGTAGAGCATGATAATTTCATATCCAGTGCTTTGTATGATATCTTGTTCGTTTGCAATGGACATTACTTCGAGCCAAGAATACCATTAGATTATAGTAGGTTTAAAGGTAAGTTGAAATTTAAAAAAAATTTCACTGCATTAAAATAGGTCGCGTTTTACACAGTCATAACTACAAAAGAGCCTCAGATTTTTATGGACAGAAGGTTCTGATTATTGGTGCTGGACCTTCCGGGGTAGATATTGCGGTTCAATTAACAAGTCAAAATACAAAAGTAATGGCAGTTCAGTTGAATCTAGCTTTATTTCGAAATTTAGGTGTACCTCGTGAGTCGCGTTGCAGATTATTCTGGTCTACCAGATTGCATTATTCAACACTCTGCGCATGTTTCTGAGATTACGGAAGACGGTGTGAAAACTACTGATGGAAAAGAACTCAAAGAAATTGACACGATCATCTCCTGTACGGGATATAATATGAAAGTTCGTGACCCATTTAAATTTCTTTATGGCGTCCAAATGCAAATTTTAGTTTCCATTCCTATCCTCAGATATAATTCAATTGAAAGCTGATAATCAAATGGCCTCGCCACTATTTCAACACGTGGTTCATGTAAAATATCCAAAGTCGCTATTTTTCATAGGTAAGCATAGTTTAACTTTTGAAAAATGAGGTTTTTCCAGGCCTGAATTTGGTTGCCATAACTTTTCCCCTCTTCGAATGCCAAGTTCGAATGGCTCTAGCTTTTGCTTTGGAGAAAACTCCACTCCCATCTCAAGATGAGTTGGAGAAATACGAAGAAGCGTGGATGGAGTAAGTTTCCGATTAAAAAAGAAATTATATTCTTTGACGATGTTGTTATTTTTTCAATGTATTTATGTTGCTCATTGCTCAATTGAAGGTTACCTCTAAAAGAAGGAACTTCTGAAGTTGGTAGCAAAATTTCGATCAACTTCCATAAATTGAATGAAATAAACAAGTTTTTCGAATCTAAAAATCTATCGTGATTTAGACGTCAAAGGCAACGAGATCTCGGGTTGGATCGATTCCACAAATTGAGCAGTCAACAATGGCCATATTTCCACGAAATCAATTCTTACGCCATTCGACCCTATAAGCTAGAATACATCAAATTATTGTCTGAGCTCTATACGTATTGCTGGAATGACAAGAAGAAATCGTCCTTAGATTTCAAAGGAGTCAATTTCAATGTGGATTACGAAAATTATACCTTTACTGTTGAGCAAAAAAATCGATAGGAAATTTTTATTTCACAGAAATAATTTCGAACGTTAGTAATCAATGAGAGAAATACGTGATATGAGATTGATTAAAATTTATATTTTATGGCTCTTTATCTGGTTCACCTATTGAAGCCACTTACTTTAATTCTGCCTTCTAAAGTTTTCCCATTACTTTATTCTAAGACTTTGTCCACAATAAATACTAGGTAGATGATGAAACAAATTGATACGAGCATTTTTCTTCTAAACTTGTACATAATAATCATGTTCATTAGCATTCGGAAACAACGTCATTAGCCTGTGCACCCCATTTAAACTAAATTAAAATGTCGTCAATATACCGTAATTTGGTGCTAATAGAAATGGTAACTGAACTTTGAAAAATTTTAATTTTAAAAATCTCTACTCAGGATTACGGTTATCGATTTGTAGCCTTTTCTTCCCTTTTCAAATATCCTAATCTTATCTGTACTGATTGCTAACAATAAACATGAAACAGTTTTTTCCTAGCCTCATTATTCCCACTAGGTGAGGGTCGGCTACCTTCAGTTCGTAATGAGATAGTCAGCCTATTCTAGCCACACAGGACTAGTGGCCCGTCCGAGGACAGACTGTTGTTGTGTGCAACAGTCGAGGGATTTTAGGTAATTTTTCGTGATTTTATCTGCTACCAACATTTCTTAACCCCTTGGTTTGGATCGAGGTGGGGACGAACTTGAGCCCTAGCTGCAGGCAGTAACACAATCACTGCGCTACACCGCTCAGTTGATTTCAATAGAATAATTTATGTAACATTTTGCGTGTTATTCGGAATGCGATACAAGTACTTTTAATAATGTTGTGATGTATGGAATATTACTATGTGTTTGATAAAATGGCTTTAATATGGAATTGTTGTATAGCAATACGTATGTGTTTATCCCTGTTCTAATTGCAAAATTAAATTAGCCTTTATGAAATCGCACATTTCAATGACTCTTTTTGGAAATTCCTAATTTTCAACGTGATCTATGGTCACAAAAACCTTGTAGGTGTGTCATCAATACATAATCGCAAATTTTCCTTAATGAAGATGAATACAAGTTGCAGAATCAGATTACGAATATCTATGTCTACAACTTTAAAGAATACTATAGTCGATTCTGAGTAAGTGGATATTTCATGCATTTTGCAACTTCACTCCCTCAGGCTTCGCCCACTTTTCCTGCCCTGCCGAATTGCGTCATTCCCCCATTTTCAAATGATGTTCGCAATTTTTTGCGAAAAATCTTTATAATTATACCCTAATTTCTCTCTAATTGACCAATTAACACTCTTTAATGTTTGCTGTTCATTTTTCTTGTTTTTTTTAGCGATTTTTCTCTCAAAGCAGGACCCACTTTCATCGAGTCAAGTGTTGATTCCTCCAAGATGCAGGGGTTGTCGTCATCAGGTCATTCGAATTGCAAGTTGATGGACAACAGACGATCACTGATCAGACGTTTTCATGAAAATTGTCAAATTTGCAAGAAAAAATACGGAATTTACGATCGAAAAATGAACAGCAAACACTAAAGAGAGTTAATTGGCCAACTAGAGAGATAATTAGAATACAATTATGAAGATTTTTCGCGAAAATGTCGAGAAAAATCGATTGAAAATGGAGGAATGACGCAATTCTCAGAGCAGGAAAAAGTGGGCGAAGTTGCAAAATGTATGCAGTACCCACTTACTCAGAATTGACTATACACCATTGTTTCATTCTACGCATTTCAAGAAATCCCCTTTCTTACTGAAATCCGCGTGCATTGTTTTAGCAAATAAAACGTACAGTACAATAGGAAGCTAACTATTGTTCAGATTTTACAAAACATCCTTCAAGCTTTCCTAACCTACTGTAATGGAGCAATTTATTCGGGCTGGATTCGATTCTCAAAATTTGCCGCTATATAATTGCAGGTAATGCTTATTGAAATTTATAGTAAAAATACTAAATAAGGTGGCTATTCTAAAACAAAATTCATAACACATGCATTAGGTTGTTTTGTTTTTAGCAACTACACTTCTGAATACTGGACTGATTATTTTGGAATCAAGCATCCTTTTGAGGCCTACTATTCATGGACTGTCGGGACAATATCGCTGGTAAGAAAATAAAAAAATTGCTTTATCTTATTTCTTTTTTTCGATTTGCTACATCCCTTGCATCTTTGCTATGCTATCGAAAGACCTCTACAAGAATTCTGCTTACAAAATTATGGTTCTCTTATCATTAATCGACGTTTGTGGAATCAGTAAGAAAATCATTATTTCATTAAAAAAGTGTTTAAAATAGTCTTTGGCTGTTTCTTCTTCGGATATTTTATGTATCATGGCTACGTCTTCTGCTCGAGTCCAAACGTGATGTACGTCTATGGATCGATCGCAATAAGTCGAATCGTTATCAAGTATTACACTTCAAATCAATATTTTAGCGATTTGGAGTGCCGAATGTGTAACGTGTTGGTTATTGACTGTAAATCGGCTATTGGAGATCTGTTCACCAATATTAACCGATTTGCTATTTCACGGGTAACTCGAACTTATTCATCTAACTAACGTTCAACACTGTTCAATCTTTTTCCTCACAAATATTTGCGCAGAAAAATGGTTTCGAATTCAAATTTATTTTCAAAGTTTAAAATCACCATCTAGATTCGAAACGAACTATTTCAAGAAAGAAAATTTCATAAGAATAATCCTAGACATCGCACCTACATTATGCT